>OUQQ01000284.1:0-24066 GCA_900404475.1 Spongospora subterranea | reverse complement strand
GAGTTTCCGAGTTTACTGCAAGCAGCTCGCTCTCCCACATTCATTAGAGGCCACGTGGTCAGAGTATATCCGAATGGAGGGAGAGAGCACTGCGGCAGTTTGCCTTGACCGGCTCGCTGCAGCAATTGTGGGGAGATTTGCTGGCGAGTCTTTACGCGCTCCTACGCCGGAAGACTTAGAGAGGATCATTCGGGTCAATGTTGGTCGTGGATTCCCTGGTCTACAAGGATCGTTAGACTGTTACAATTGGAAATGGGACAAATGTCCTAAGCAAAGCAGGGACAATTCAAGGGCCATAAAGGCACATCGATTTCTCTCGAGGCAGTGGTGATTGGCTAACTCTGGTTTTCGCATGTACATTTCGGAATACAGTACCAGGTGCTTGAACGAGTTGCCCAAAGATCAACGTTGCTGCATGATTTAGTCAACGGCAAATCCCATTCAGTTACCTTCACCGTTGATGACAACACATATACCATGCCATACTTCTTGTTGATGACGAATATACAAGATGGAATGTGTTCATGAAGTCAATTCCGGACCCTCTTGGTGAGGCAGAAATGGGATTTGCCGTTGACTAGATCATGCAGCAACGTTGATATCGTTCAAAGCGCCTGGTATTACGAAATGAACGTGCCAAACCAGAGTTCGCCATCCACCACTGCCTCGAGGGAAATCGATGTGCCTGGAATTGTCCCTGCTTTGCTTTGGGACATTTGTCCCATTTCCAATAATAACAGTCTAAAGATCCTTGTAGACCAGGGAATCCACTGAATGCTGAAAAGCTGTTGTCTCAGGGTCTTATGAGCAAGGCCTAGATCCTAGTACCATGGCAAGGGTTGAAGCCGCGGTAAACGTTGCTATGGCTGTTTCTCAAAACATTTCACTGTCAACGATCTCTCCAGGCGATGATTAACTTGATGGGGCGTGAAATCACCGTTACTCTCATGTAGTCGATTCAATTGATGGTAACCGCCCTTCAGGAAAACATCACATCTGACGGCGATTTTGATGAGAAACGAGAACTCGCGATTTACTTGATGGTTCCTCCGACAGACAGGATGAAAAACAAATCACGGTCTTAAGAGTCGAACGGAACGATATCCGTTCCCTCGACAACGCGTTCTACTACTACTATGCTGCAGATGTCCAAAGCAAAAGTGCTATTTGCCTCGATGCTATAGCCTACATTCGTAAGTGCGTCCCAAGATGGGGCAATCATGTCAATCTAAATCTGTTATTCTGGTTCGACTGGTGTAGTGAAAAGCTGTAGCAAGTGCTGATTGATCGACTGTGGATGTAAAAATCACTCTATCAATAATGCATCAATATAATTCTTACTTGAAAGTGAAATTAGGTGATGCAATTATCGTCCAAACAGGTGCTAGATTTGGTCAAGGCCTACTCACATTAGACAAAAATGACAGGTTGAACAACATCTTACATGTTCCCTTCATGGGTAAGAACGTATTATCTGTACTGCACGAGGACATTTTCTGGTTTCCTGGTGATCAATGTACAATATTCAATGCTGTAGCTTCTGTTGAGGATGTCTATACACGGTTCCATGTGATGATTGCAAAGATCATGTCAGAGCTTGAAACGTGCCACCTGAGCAGGTTTTGGTAGATTCTCCAGCACGAGCTCCATCGGGAAGCAAGGCAACATGGCGACATCCATGTGATCTGCTGAAGAACACTCCAATGGCATACGATTTGTTAAATCTTCAAAATAAGGCATGAAAGAAGAGACCTGTGAGGCATGTATTTTGGCAAATTTGACTAGAGGATCATTTCTAGCTCGCACTCCAGCTGAGGAGATGAGGATGAATGTACAGCTGCCTGAAATGTTCTGAGCAGATTCTGTTAATACGGCAGCTGATCTACTGAATCGTCGAAGTCACCGGACAAAATTGGGAAAACTCCATATGAAATGTGGTTCAAAGGAACCCGCAATGATCCCATCTTCGGGCTTTTGAATGTGACTTGTGGAAGCGAATACTTGAATCAAAAGAGGAAATGACTTGATGCCAGAGCTCAACGATGTGCGTTTCTTAGATTTGCGAACCTCGACAGGGCTATCGATTATGGGACCTTCTGCGCAAGGTTCGTGATCAGCAGAGACGTAGTCTTATTGCCAAATCTGCGATTATCATGTCTACGTTGATGTTGACGATGGATTCCCGCTGCCTGAGTATCAGTTTCCGAGTCACTTTGAAAGAAAAAACCGTTAACTACTGATGCACCAAATGGTTCTGAAACCGATACTGTTGATGTCCAAACGAAAGAGAACACGCAACCTATTCGATACGGCTTCTCATCACAATTGGGAACTAAACAAGATTCGGCGTCCGATAGTCGTCATGCCATCGTTAGTTCAGTCGATAATTCCGGTATAGAATGGATGGAAAGGGCAACAGTTCAAATTCCAGCGTTGTGTGGAATATGCTATAAACATCTTTTCGCGTTTGCGTCTTGATGATCGTTGATGAGGAGGTCTGTAGTGGGTGCTGGGAGTCCCATTAATCTGGGTGACGAACCGGAGGCGAGCTCCATCAGCAATGATCAGAATGGGAAGGAAAGGGCATCCGATGTCAAAGTGTCCTGACAAGCTGACAGGGAAATGGCTGAGCTGCTGGACCGCCGAAAACGTCACTTCCTTCCATGTCGGACACTTTGACATCGGATGCTCTTTCCTTCCCATTCTGATCATTGTTCGCCTCCGTATCGTCACCCAGTTTAATGGGGCTCCCAGCACCCACTACAGACATCTCCTCATCAACGATTATCAGGACACTCGTGATGCAGACGCAAACGCAGAAAGATCTTTATAGCGTATTCTACCCAACGCTGGAATCGGTTCCAATTCAATCTGTTTATTAGCCATTCCCTGGAGTCGAGCAATCCTGCTTGACTCACGAAGTAGATGAGGCTTTGGCGCACTCCATGGCATTAGAGGGTTAAGTCAGCTGCCAACATCTTTCGAAGATAATTGCTTCTACTATTACAATTCCGACATCGTTATCTGCCGCTATTAATGATCCCGAGTATGGCCAATAATGGAGACAGGGGGCTAACAAAGAGATTGAATCTATTCGTTCTCGGCAAACAAACACATTTGTGCATGAATCTGCGACCGGAAAGAAAAAAGATATCTCAGTATGAGGTGTTGTAGACTCAACCGAGTCCAGTGTCAACCGCCTGGTTATGTAATGTAGGATATCCAGGCAACCACCTGGGTCTGTGGGTTGAGGTATCTATAGGATACTCAACCGCCCAATAACGTTTGGGTTTTGTTGCACTTTAGTGAGTGTGTGTGTGTGTACAGTATATGATACCCGTAAAGAGCCATCGATCGGACCAATTTAGTCTCATTGTTCTGTACTCTGAAATAGTATCAAACGGATGAAGTCGGAACGGGAGTTCACGAGCATGGCCGCTATGGCAGCAACGATGGGCAAACCATTGATGGATTCCCAGATAACCAGCACGTGGATGCCTGCGGGAAAAAATAAAACGTATTCGACGCGAATGCAGAAAAGCGGGGGCAAGACTACGTTGAAGTAATTTGGTTTTTAAGAATTGACGGCTCTCGTGCTGACTCTGAAGACAGCAGAAGTGAAAAAAGAGTGGCTAATGACGAAGTTCGAACGTCGCTTGACAATTTAGACCATGAACTGTTGTCGCTGAGCGCACATGTTGGCGAATTGAGGAAGGAAATGAGAGCCTCAATGACCTTGATGTGGTCGCTTCAAACAGCAATCATTCGATCTCTGAGCACATCTCCAGATCCCAATCAGCAGTGAAAAATAACGAATGTCAGGCGCATAAAATATGTTTATATATCGTTAAAATAGTGCAGGAATAGGTGGTAAACGTTGAACACGAACAATCCCTAGTCGACCGCCAGAAACAAAAAGAGGAACGTCCATTTTGATATTAGGATTGAAGGAGCAGCTAATACCAAACTCTGAATAAGAGAGAAACACATTGAAGAGGATTCCAGTCTACCATGAGAGGATGTGATCGTGGTTTAAAAGCAATTCGGAGGAAGCATGTTTCGGCAGAGCAGATCGCAATCGCTCACGACGCGGGGCATTTGCTTTCGCAGCTGAAATAACCTGTAGCTGCAATAACAAGGGGGTAAATCAAGACATCGTTGAGAAAGAAACGATTACGCTCGTAGACGTAGAAACAGCACTTCCGAACACCACTAAAGGACGCTCCGATGGATCATCTACAGAGGTTACGTCGATGTACGATGGCACTTCAACGATTCTCCGCTGCTGAGACTTTTTCTACGTAATTAGGAATAAGAAATCAGACTATGTTTTGATGACAAGCCAAACCAGGTGAGTACGGCTTTCGATGATGGCGAACGCGCAACAGCCAGTATCGGTGGTCAGGGATAAAGCTACGCTATTGAAAAGCGGGTACGACGAAAGACTCTATGAAATCAGGATTGATATCGCCTTAAAAATGCGGTCGAGCCATCTTACTGTCGGCGTCGCACCCTCAAAGGGAAGATCCAGCCAGAACAGGGGAGCGCTGTGATTGATCGATAAAGTTCAGACGGCGGACGACACGTCAGATTTACAAATACCTGGAACTCCCGTTGCTGACCGACAGGAACCTGATTCCAGTTGCGATGGCTAAAGCGTATCCGTTTCCATCTGCCATGGGTTCAATGCCATACACTGGACCTAAATCGAGAACCATTCAATGGCGAACGAACGCCGAGAGAACAGACAACGTACGAAACGCATCAAACGTCCACAAAGGAGTGCCAGGGCATCGAACATCATATAATCGAACTAGACCTGAATGCGTCCCGATAACGAAATCGAACCGGTTGTGATGGCACCAGGCAACTTGAGTCACACAATCCTACAACCGATTATGTGTCATAAAACTCATCGATCAAACGATCGGTGTGAAACTCACGTTGACCGTGCGAGCAACAAATGCCACTAATTCAGGAGATGAATTCCCAGTACGTATATCCCAGAGAAGAACACTTCCTGAGCGATTCTAAATAAAATATTGCAGGTTTGACATGAGCGAGACCTTGATAACTACCAGCTAAAATAACGGGCACAACTTCTTTTGAATTAGAGCGGTGCCAACGAAATGTAAATACTGGGAACTCGGAGATTGAGAAGTGGAATACAGGGCTTATCCTAAACAGACGGAATGTCAACACCAAATTACGATATCATTTCAAACATCGTAACTTGATCATGATTGAATCGGATTGGGAGAGCAAATCTGGGTGAGGAATCACATAGATTCTCATCGATCCATCAGCACCGCTTATCGCCAGAACCCCTAAATTGCCTGATGTATCATCCCCAGAATCCTGCAACGTAAAAATTAACTAGAGCAACAATTAGGCCAAAGAGCTTACGTCCTGACGCTGCGTTAGAAACGGACAGAATTGAGCACAATAGATGGCACCAATCTGATCAATAACAATTCCGAGACGCATGCGAGATATAGTTGTATCGGGAAACGATGATGTTCCACCTAACTCATAGATCTGAATTCCGCGTTAGCACTGAAGACAGACTCCGTATCTGTAATTACTTGGATAAGGGCGTTCTGCTTCTTGTTAGATTCTCCCTGTTTGTATTCTGAGCAAACTAAGAGGAACTGTGTCTGAGACGCCGCTACATAGATTCATGAGAACCCCATCCCGAATTGATGATATGACACACCTCTTGGCACCCATTCAATAAGTGTAATGGGCCCACCAGCGTTGATAATCACATTAGCAGAAGATTCATCCGAATACAAGCCGAACGCATTCAAGGTGTGGATTTGTGGTTTGTCGGAGCACTTGAATTTGCTGGAGGAATACCCTGGGCATATGTATTTGCCGCTATCCGAATCAGGTAGGTAAAGGATGTCGGATGAACGCGAGAGCCACGAATCAAGCACAGCTTGTGTTTTGAGATCGATAGCAGTATCAGAACCAGGACTCACATCCATCGATGTTGGTGGACTAGCCTCAATAAGACGACGCCCCCGTTTACCAGTGAAACTTAGATCAAGATTACTGCAGCGACGGTCAACGACGTGGAGCCACAACTGATGACAATCCAGCGCCTACAGGTATTTCATGATCCGATTATCAATCGGCTCGCGAGTCGACGGATCACATTCGAATGACATGAATTCGGATAACAAGTCCACCTCCGTCGACAGTGCTGCCGCAATTTTCGCTAAGATTTCGTCCTCGTCAGTATTCGCCTGAAATAAAAGTGTTAGTCAGTTCCTGAAGTTGGCGTGAGTGGGCAACGAGCACCGCATCGCCTAGATCTCTCATAATAAACTCGGCCTTGAACTCATCCACGAACTTTTTATCCATGTAAAAAGCCCATTGTGAAAGCACGTAGATGTATATTGTTGCAGATGCAGCGGAATACATTCCCAATAATGCTCCTGACATATTTCCCTGGGAAACCTCCCGTTGAGCTTGTGACGACAACAGGAAACTTCCAATTCAACAGAACGTACGTTATTGAGATTAAGGCTCTGCGATAGCTGAGTTTGTGTGATCCGCATACGCTTACAAATGAATTTGATACGATTCCTGAGATGGGTTAACGACATCGAACAGTATTTGACGCAAGCAGGATCCTTAGGAGCATGAACTATATGTTAGCTGTCAGAGACCAGGTTCGTTCATAGAGCTAACATATTCATCACCTTGTTTGTATTCATTAAGACCTGGTCTGTCGATCTTCTGGAAATAGGCACAATTATCGGCGTCTACAACTGGACGCACCTTCGAGGTATCGATCCTTTTCAGTGGGGCGCTGATAATGGCCTCCCCTGTTGCCACATCGGGAATGTCTGACCGTCGTCGTGTTCGTCTTGTTGGTACTGGTACGGGTACTGACTTAGCAGATGAGCATTCATCACTAAGAAACTGCAAAAAAAAAAAAATCAAATGACAAAGAGCGGAGAAAGGTGATGGATATTTACGTCTTCATCAGAACTTGAGCTTGTTTCTGCAGTTTTTTTTTTACGTGAACTTCGTTTAGTTCTAACAGTGGGCCTAACTTTGTTTCGCATTAGGACGTAACCGCGTTTGTTCTTTTGCAATCTAAAACTGTAGATATCCCGTTCTACAGATCAATAACAAGACAAGAAAGCAGAGTTATGGTTATTATTCAGTGGAGAAGTCTATTGGACCAGACCGTTTTGCGGTGCCAGCACCGACCTGAATCGATATCGATATTCTTCTGTTCACAGGTCTTCGCTGGCTGCGGCCCCAGTTCCTGGCGCCGCAGCCCTGGGCACTGGCACAGCCCTGAACACAGTCACGGTCTCCGAGGACGGTAACAGGGAGCGTCAGTTTATGCGTGGCCTCTTGCCAGTGGGTGTAGCGCCATTGCCCTTTTCGGATAATGGGCTTTGAAAGCGATGTGGTTGATTAGCGCTTGCCGGCTCGTCGATTAGGAGAGGGGTCTTCGAACAGAAGAGCACCGGTGAATATAATACCCAGATGGATCAGACCCAATTTTTTGGGGCGAAAACATTATCTAACATAGATCTATGAGACCGAAATGAAGCTTAATTGCTGTCGAGATAAAAAATACCTCGAAACACATTGTTGATAAAACAATATGATTGAATTGTTTTCAAAAACAAAACATGGCCAAGTTCCAAACAGTGCCCTCATCGTTGATTGTGTCTTCAAGGCAGCAGACACTGGTCGAAGGTGTGTCAATATATGGCAGAAGTTGTTTGATGTAATTGATATTCAGTTTGTGTTTGGTTATAATGAGGTCCCTTAACCCCTTTGCTGTCATGGTTATTCGCCCCGTAGCCAATCAACACAACAGGAATGGTCATCAGTTAACGTAGGATTGGCACCGATAATCACCTCCGTCCCCCCCGCCGTTATGCCTGTTATTGATAACTGGTTTACGGTTTTGGAAAGGGGCGATTACCCTGACAAGATAATGGTGCAGTAAAAAGGGTATATTACCTAAAGATATGGGACCACGTCAGGGGTTTATCTGGGAATATATTCCAGGAAATATGGCGGTCCATCGGCACTAATATTGCTACTATGGGGAGTTGGGCTGTTGGTGGTCAACTGGGATGTTTTATCAAGGAAAAAGGGAACAAACCACAACCTGAGCAAGTAATTGATTGGATTAGGTGAATGATCCATATCCTCCATATCCGAAACCCCCATATCCTAGACCACCATATCCAGCTTTACCGAATCCACGATTTCCATATCCAGCATTCTTGCCCCGTTTAGCATGTGCTTTGTTGGTCGCGAACGCATTCGATGCTGCCGCCTTTTTATTGGCCCGATTCGCCGCCTTCTTGGCTGCCGACTTCACTGCGGCTGCGTTAGAAGCCGCTTTGTAGGCAGCGTTGGACTTAGCAGAGTTAGCAGCGTTAACATTAGCCGCCTTCTTAGCGGCTGCAGCACGAGCCGCCACCTTCTTAGCAGCGGCTTGCTTCTTGGCCACAGCTTTGGCAACAGATTTAGCATGGGCGGCGTCATAGACAACACTGTTAGTCACATCCGACGCCTTCTTCGAGAACACGTTCAGGTTCTTGGCGCGGGCGAATTTGGCGGAATGAACCTTGGAGGCGGCAGCTTTCTTAGCCTTGGCAGCAGCTACATTAGATGCAGCTGTCTTGGCGACATTAGCTTTAGCGGTTTTAGCGGAGGCGACGTTCTTATTGAGCCTGTTGACCTTAGCCTGAGCTGCCGCTGCTGCCTTGTACGCCTTACGAGCGGCCGCCTGCTTAGCTGCCGCGTTTCGGAAGTTGGCGATATTGGCTCGGTTGAAGGCGTTCTTGGAGTTAGCCGCTTTCAGGTGGGCGGCGTTGCTGAACCCTGCCACATTCCCATATCCAACACCGCCTTTACCGATTATGCCACCTCCTCCACCAACAAACGCCTCAGATTCTAGACAGAATCCGGCCAATACAACGGCTAAGATTACAAGAACGGAAGGCGCATTCATGGTCGATTAAACGTGATGATGATGTTCAGACGATTGCCAAATGAAATATAATCCGGCCCGAGTTCCGCTATGGGAACCGTTCCGGGGTCTTCTTGCCCATATGTGTCGTTCCGATCTACCGAATCCCGCTAATCACCATAAGTATCATCTAATCCGATTCCGATCGTGATGATCTCTCAGCCATAACTTACAGCCTGCACTATGTTGTTCAGTACCGAGGGATGCGATATCAATCACCCCGCCACCATTAATTGTTGGGATTACCCATCGTCCGAGTCCAGTTGGCGCGTTGACAGCGCCATCTCGCCCATATCCAATGAAACGGTTTATTTTTTGCTATGGACCGGTAAATACTCTTAGATTGTTTCCTGGCGCGATATCACAAGGAAAGTCTGAATGTTCAAATATAGACGGGAAAACGTATAACTGTTTCCCTACGACAGTACCAAAATGATCCAGGTCCCGAATCCGCCGCCTTCGTCATAATCTGGAATTCCCATAGATTGCCGTATGGCGTTGGCGAAACCCATTCATCACTACGAAAATATATGTTTCCTTAGCGTTGCCCAGTTAAAATTCAATGTCCACAATCATCGTGATGAAATTGTGGCGTTGTTTCGGCGATTCGATACTGGAACGATGACGACCTATGAACTCACCGATCATTTATCAAAAATTGGACTTGATATAACTCAAGCGTATCGATGCGCCCTTATCAAGCCACCATTAACTCTATCGAATCTGCTCTATTCGCTCACCGTTCCCGATAGTGATCGATTGTGTCAACAGAGCGCGCCGCCGTATTCCTTCAAACCCTATCCCGCGTACGAACGGAAACCGGCGATATTCGCAGGATCCGAGAACAGTAAAGGGCGAGGGAATACTGGCCGATCATCGACTAACCAATTGCACGACGTGTTCAAGGACCTTCATGAAGGGCGGATCACGGCAGTAAGAGCTGGGAGGATTCTGATGGATAAGGGAATTGAGGTGACAGGGCGTCGTCAACAGCTGTTGGTGAACAGTGAGAGAGGGAACAAAGATGGATTCAGGGATCTAATTATTGGATTTCATGACCCAATTGTGCCCGATGAACCCGAACCGATCGAGGAAACCTCGCCAACCTCGCCAAAATCATATGATCCTGTCCAATCCAACAGAATTCAATGCCCAAAGAAGATTGTGGAACGGCAGCTACATCCTTGTCAGAGATCAACACACAATCTAATAGTGCATAATCCTATTGGAACTAGTAAGGAATGGCAAGGAAGGAATGAGGAGTTGGCGGCCAGGATGAGGCCGTTTAGGAAGATGATCAGGTCCTCGATTGTCCATGATGGGTTTATGGTGCCAAGGAATATTACCAAGAGTGAGATCTATAGGGTGCCAAGGAGGTATGAGGCGCGATTGGATAACGGGGAGGATGGAATCATGGGCGAGATGGTGATCAGGGATGGGCAGAGGGATGGGATCACAGTAGCGCCATCTGATCCGCCCACATACGCCCCGCCTCATACGCCGCCATTCCACACCAGGTCCATGTATAGCTATACAGGGAGTAACAAACCGTGGCCATCGTTATCGCCATCACCATGGGGATCTGATCATGATATCAACCCAGCCGGACCCATTGTTCGACCCTTCTCAGCCAAGCTCAGACGATATGAGACATTGTCACTGCAATGTTGCCATGAAATGTCGAAATTATAAAATAGGATCACATGTTTAGTCATAACAGATGTTTTTTAGACTATCGAATTCATGTTCCGGATCATGACAATTTTGCATTGAAGGCAGTTCCAGGAGTCGCGAAACCTATGGCTCTCGGTCGTTCGATGAACCATTTGTAGTTCGACCGGCCGGCACCGAAATGCTGACCAAGCGCCGCCGCCGAATTGCTGGTCGACCGGCCGCCCAAAATTTTGATCGACCGGCCGCCGCCCAAAGTGCTGATCGACCGGCCGCCGCCCCAAGTTGCTGACCGACCGGCCGCCGCCTTCAAGTTGCTGACCGACAGGCCGCCGCCTTCAAGTTGCTGACCGACAGGCCGCCGCCATCAAGTTGCTGACCGACCGGCCGCCGCCTCCAAGTTGCTGATCGACCGGCCGCCGCCCCAAGTTGCTGACCGACCGGCCGCCGCCTTCAAGTTGCTGACCGACCGGCCGCCGCCTTCAAGTTGCTGACCGACCGGCCGCCGCCTTCAAGCTGCTGACCGACAGGCCGCCGCCTTCAAGTTGCTGACCGACCGGCCGCCGCCTCCAAGTTGCTGACCGACCGGCCGCCGCCTTCAAGTTGCTGATCGACCGGCCGCCGCCCCGAATTGCAGACCGACCGGAGACCGACCGGAATCGTACTTTCACCGACCATGATTTACGATTCCGTTCATTGTGCAAATTGTTCTGAACTTGAACAGATCAACTTTAGCTTACAACATTCAAAACATGAAGGTGGCAGTTTTCTCGTTGGCGGTCGTGCTCCTCGCCATTTCTATCAGTGCCGACTACGGCAGTCTGTCTGGTGTTGGAATTGGATCTGTTGATACATATGGTTCCCATGGATCAAATGTCGCTAAAAAACAATCAGCAATGAGTAACGCATTCGTGGACAAATCAAACTCTGCTGCAACTAAGAATGCGGCAGCCAAAAAGATGAACAAAGCAGCTCAAGCTGAAAAGGCTAAACATAAGAAGCTGAACAAAGCACTGGCCAACAAGTCAGCCATGAAGAATAATCATGCTAAGGCGGCATCATCCAATCAAGCGAAAACAAAAGTCAAAAACGCATCTGCAGCCAAGAAACGCACCCATAAGTTTAACCGCGCGAAGAAGCTCAACATATACTCGAAGAAGGCAAGCGACATAACTCAGCATCACGACACCAATGCTGCTGTAGCTAAATCCGCGTCCAAGGCCGCCGCTAAGAAACAAACCGCTGCCAAGGATGTCGCGAACAAAGCTGCTGCAAAATCTCAAGCCAGCAAGTACAACCTGGCAAACAAGATGGCCAACAAAGCAGCTTTTAAAAACGCAGCCAATTCGGCCAATGTTAAATCCGCCGCATCCAAAAAGAAGCATGCAGCCAAGCGTAATACAGCATCGAAAGCAAGTAAAGCGGCATCGAAAGCTGCGAAACCTGTGGTATACAAGAAAACGACCGGTAAATATGTGTCATGGCCTTTGTTATTAACCAATTGACCAACATTGGTAATTGCAGGTTCAGCTAGTTTTGGCTCAGGAATGGGATCCGCCAGCTTTGGAAGCCAAGGAGGCGGATCTGCAACGTGGGGAAGCGGTGGAATCGGTTCCTCGAGTTTCGGCAGTGACTCCGGCTCAGCGACAATGGGGTTACACAGCAATATTGATAACGATTATGGATCATTAGGATCAGTTGGATCTGCAGGAATCTTTTAAATCTGCCTCCATTATGAGCTATGTGTGCATCTATGATTGTGATTAAAAAAAATGTCAGAAATTGTTTATACATAAAAAAATTTCAAATACTAGACCTATTTCATGAGCAGTATCGTGCACAGTTACCATGAGGCATGTTGCTATCGATATCGAATACTTGTGAGCAGATTGCGTTCGGCTAAGATTTCAACGCGAATCGTTGAATGAGGTACAATAGATGTCGTTTACGAAAGACGAGAAGAACCTGCGGAAACGGACGCCTGACGCCGGACACCTCAATCTCTACCGCCGGACACCTCAATCTCTACCGCAATCCTCGCTCCAAATGTCGACCGGGATGGAAACTGTCTCAAATTGACAGCGATTCCAACTCAATCTCGGTGTTATAATTTCTCTGAATTCAATTACAATATGGAGAGTATTCGATCGATCACACACCCAAATGGTAGTTGATATCGGTAAAGATTCACCACTGTGGTCACATAAACATTTCCGCTAACACTGAACAGTGGTTCGGGACATGCAATCGTGACTCGCCATGTAGTGAGCGTGAACATGACACGACGATGTCAGTGGGTCATGTGCATGACTATAGTGTTACCAGTACCCCTCATTTCAAAGTGATGCGAAACCCATATCGGTAATCGCTTTATAATCTGTCAAACGATTGATAATGGTTAACCCTACTGGAACTGATTTGTTGGCGCGTATGCTCGTAGAGCTCAAAGATTTGAAAGCCGCACAAGAATCGGAGAATGCGTTCAAGCTCGATTTAGTGAGCCAAAAGAAAAAGGCGGATTTTGATTTATTGCAGCAACAGGTTGAATTGGTTGCAGCATTGCATGCGATGAACTAATTCCGTCAAGGGATTCCTGGACGATGTTCGAAAACGGATCAAAGAGCTTTATAGAGAAGAAGCAAAGCGCCAAGTCATTATAGAGGAAATCGCATACAGGAGAAAAATTGCTTCCAACGTAAGACTTCTGGCAAAACTCAAAGAAAAAAACATAATCGTGAAAAGCCAAATCAAGTAGAGTTAATGGAACTGGTCAAACTGAAGAAACAAACCGTAGAGGCAAATTATTCGTCACTGGTTGAGATTTGGTAACGCGTCAATTTTGTATCTGAGAGTTCACTTTTTGACTACTACAAAAGTGTTCAGAAAGTTCATGACCACAACCAAACCATGGATTACCTGACTCGAGATAACGAATTAACCAGGCATGTTTTGGATCAGGTTGTGATCATTTGAAGACCTACTAGGTTCCCAGTAACCTTTTAGTTCATTAGTGCCGCGATTTGAAACAGACCGCATCTGGGCTGAGGCGCCGACTGTCTGCTGCAAATGCGTCAATAGCTGCCGGTAATTCACAAATAGTCAAAACTAGGAGCGAATTAGAGGGACTTTCAGCGGTTGCTTCGATAAGAGAACAAGAGCTTCAAGGCTTGTAATTTGGTATGGTTTAAGGGATGTTTTTTAAAGGTTGGCTTCAGAAATGCATTCACGCTGCCAAAAATGGCTATTGGAAACAGGGATGTCGACCATTGTTAGCACTCCTCCAGAGGGAGACGATCCCGTCGCTCTAGATGAATTTTATTGTCATGCAACAAGACAGTAGGGCAAATCAGTTGTGTATATGATTCCCATAACGAAATTTCATTTCAGGATGAAGTGTGAGGATGAACGGATACAGCAAGAAATGCACGCATTGGAAATCCATATCACAAACAAACAACGGGAATTAGCAGAGTAATTGACAGCCATTCGAATGATTCTGAAACATCTCTCAAAGTGACTTTAATAACCTTCCGTATAGGCTGCTTAGACGCCCTAGCGAAATGGACTTGACTTCATCAATGATTCAGAAAAGCAAGAAGATGCGTCATTAATTGTGGAAGAAATTGCATTTTTCCATGACGAATGACTGCAGAAGTACCAAAAAACAATTGACCCGCTTATTTAGTAAATATTCCTTTAATGCTCAAAGATTCAGGATAGTCACGTTCGAGATACGCGAAAATATCAAGGATTCCTAATAAACATATAGCCATAAGTCATGGATGTCTATTACAACGAACAAAATTACCCTGTTTTCCTGCCTGATCTAAAAACATGAGCGATAGTGAGAGTCGAGATGACGAAGCGAGCGCCTTCATTAATGTAAGACAATCACCAGGATGCTCCTAACAATCATACTTAGCAACATTGCTGTTTGACAAAACAAATGTTGCACTACCTTAACATAATACTGGGCAAACGCCTCAATGATTTCTTCCAACATTGCTCCCTCGAAAAAAGCCTCTCGCAAGAAAGTGCATAGTTTAGGAATGCTAATCTGCCTAATCCAGCAATAGAGACTATTGCTGGCTGCTCCCTTAAAAGCCAAAACTGCATTCTGGAAATCATATACGGAAACTGGCTGTCGTGGAATGGCAATATCATTTTTGGCCAATTTCGATGGTGGGTATGCCTTCTCGTGGGGGAGAAGACTTGTACAGCAATCAATATCAAAAATATGAGTTTTCCCACGAGCCTTAATTAGCCTATTTAAATGCTGTCGTGCATCGGGATATAGAGAGCGAACCTGACGGAAATCGCCAATTGCCAAATCCTACAGATCGCGTCAATTTTCTTGCAGGTGTATAGTTCACGATCTCTTACTAGTTTGTCCAGCGACTCATATATAAGTCCTCGTCTCATCAACAGTTTCGCCACAAGGCTATCACTGATTTGATATTCGTCCGAATCTGATGATTTTCGAGAAGACAATACTCGCGAATAATCACGTTCAGCTAGGTCCGGAAGAGATTGATTAGCGAACACGAGTCCCCTATTGGCTAATAATGAAGACCACAACTTGTTGATATTGCCAGTATCCTTATCCGAGTTTAATTTAGTCTCGCAGATCTTGATGGCATCAGAATACTTCATAACCGCTTCGTCAAAATTTCCTTTCGAAAACGCCAACGTTCCGTCTGATTTCAACTCTTCAATATGGTCAATGAACTGATCGATTGTTATATTCGATCTTGCGTCTAATGTCTCATGATCATTGCCAACATGATTGTCAGAGTCCTCTTCATCCCCCTCCACTTCCTCCTCAATAATCGTCAGTCTATTATATCGCTTCTTTGGGGGAACTTCTTCCGTATACATTTTCTGCCTTGATATTGGACTTCTGCTGTCGATTACAGGCTGCGTTAGAGTTCTAAGCTCAGTCAACTTCTGCTCAATGGACACGTTCTCTGGATCAAGTTCATGAGCATATTCAAGATCAGCCAACGCTAGTTCGAGTTTCTGCAGGAGTTGACGAGATTTTCCTCTCAAAAATAAGGCTATTGGCAATATTATGAGTCATCACTGGGATGATGTCTCAATTGACCTCACCTTTAACATACGTTGGATGGATCTCTATTGCAGATGTGGCGTCTTTCTCGGTTTTGCGCCATAGCTTGAGGTGGAAATGACAATTCGCTCTATTAAAAATCGCCACAGCTGTAAGTCTTGAGCCAGGAGGTGACTGTTCAATGCATTTAGAATAGTGAATAATTGCTGTACTGTAATCGGCTGAACGGAAATATTCATTGCCGATCCCTTTGTAATGTTCTGCTGTGTGTTCTTGAATATATACAGGAAGGGAGAATGGATCTATTTTGGATGGTTGCCCCTTTTCAGGTTTCCCTCGGATTCCAGTTGTTATCGATGAACTAACGACGTCATCCAGTTTAATTCTACAAAAATAACGAGAAATGAGCGAGCAATATGTATCGGGTTTATCCCCCATACGATTGGTCCAGAGCAGTCATATCCGTTGCCCATTGGTCAATTGAGTTCCGTTCCTCTGCTGATGGTCTCGCCAAACCTGATATGTCACCATCCCCTATATGTTGTGCAGCTCCAGGCGATATCTCATTCATCCTTGATCTAACACAGGCTAATAGATCAGGATAATATGGTTCACTCTCCAGCAGATTAGCCATCAATTTCAGTTTCGTCATATCGTCGCACCGACGAACTACGTCGAAATCAATCTCAGTGATATGCATTATTAAGGCAGAAGTCCCGATATGATGGGTAGATCGCAATTTTAGAGTCTATGGTGCTGATAAAGAAATTGTGGTTCCAATCTTCTTGTTTGTCTTTTCTGATCTGTCTTTATGGCAAGTGGGTCTGTGACCAACTACCGTCTGTTGAGAAGTCAAGAGCTCATGGGCCATGGAATCGGCGCCACACCTACCTCAGACCATTATCGCCTTTGGTGATGCGAAGAGCGCCAAAGCCAACAAATTGGCGCTATTCGCACCTTGTACATTCAATGCCATCGAAAAGCGAGGAATCAAGTGCAATTAAACTGGATTTTTGACCCGGAATGTAAAGTCCCCAATAACGTTCACAATCTGAGCATCAGTTTCAATTTTTCGAGCTAGCTGGTACAATGCTGGTTGCGACACTGGGACAGGAAAAATAGTTTCCTGGCTTGGGTTTGTTGCCATTATGCTCTAGTAAGCAGATTCAGCAATATTGCTTATCGTTTGCAAAACGTCCAAGCCAATACGTTGGTCCTTGTTTAACCGCTTGTCAAAAAACGGATGATACAGATAGGGATTATTTATCTCATTTTGAGACATATTTGCTGTAGAAGAAAACGTGTTGTACAGCACCCAGATTCGGTTTAACCTTTTGAACGTTGTTTTAGGGTGTTGCAGTAAAGCGGCACAGAAAGCTATTATTGCCGATTATACCCTGGGAATCGGGAACGCATCACACACCAATAAATCTGCTATCCATTTATATGTGAAAAGTGACGTCACAAAGGTCTCTGAATTTAATCACCAAAAGTTTTTGTATAGGAAATTGTGAATACAATTATATGTCTAGGTGATCGAACGTGGACCCAAGTTTTGGGGCTTTTTCGAAAAGCCCTTAAACCCAACACTTCATGAACGGTACAGAGCGGTTGTGGTTGGCAATAAAGCTGCAGCGGTTCGGGTGATGGCTGCTGACGGTTTGGGATAGTGTTGGGCCGGTACGATTCTAAACGGAGAAACATCACATTCACTGGATCGTTAATTTCAACGATCCAGAATGGACCCAACATCGTGCGATTGAATCAACGGTTCCACCAGATTGACTCTCGATCACATTCTCCAAACAATCCACCCAAAAAATTGCTGCGAGATTGATGTTTGGCAAGTTGAATCACGGTAACTGGACCAGATTGGATTTTCATGATCTTAACTTGTCAAAAATTAGTCTCGCAGCAACAGCTAATGGATCATCATCGCCAAGGTCAACTAGGTAGCCATTTGGCGGTGTGCTCAAGGAGCAGGCGATAGGTTGGAGCGACCCAATTGATAGGTGGTGCTTTATCTTTAGCCAACTCCTCCATCACATTCCATGGCGTACTGTGAAACTCCAAGCCACACCGGATGCGAATCAGATGTGGGGCCAGACACAACGCGGTCGTGCACCTCCTCGCAAGCGTTTGCAACACAGTTCATCACAGAGCATCTCATGACTGCAGTTCCAGCTCGTCTTGCTGTAAGGTGCCGCCGTTTAATATTTGTCAAGTTACGTAACGACGCCCCTGTTCGTTTGATTTTTCAAATGACTTTCGGTTTTCTCACAGCTTTCAAGTGTTAAAACCTGTGAGAGGATTATTCACCCTAGGTTGTATGGTGTGATCAGCACATCGGATCAGAAAACTTTCTGGGATCAGCTGGTGTGACGGCGATTGCGTCTGAGCCACTGACAAAAACTGCCTTTGAAGACGACATTGCCCAATGTCCTACATTGTTAAAAAGCATCGTAGAGCTCCTGCCCAACTCTCTTTTCAACACCGGTTCCCGGTTCTGGAGAGATCAACATTAACACCGATCGCTAGAGTACAGGAACGATGCTGGACCGATTGCAATCTAGTGCATCGTGCACAGCCAACATCCCTTCAAACCATAGGGTTCAGGGAAAACCTATACGACACTAATTTACCACAGCAAGTTAGTTGCTTTAGAAACCTATTGCTATCGAGTAGCCGAAAAAGAGACTAAAAATCATTTTTGACAGCTCAAGAATGAGTATCGCATGAAGCTCAACGATTCTTCTCGCGATAGTAGTCGAGAATGGACATTGGCATCCAGGGTGAATTTTTTGCAGAAGCTTCCTCAAAGGGTCTTTATTGACCACCGTAAGCGGAGACAATGATCGAACAAAGAAGTTTATCAAAAAGTCTTTTACTTGTTGTTTGTGACCTTGGGTCGACAGAGGAAGTAGCTCCTGCTGCACAAGACCAGCTTCTGGGGCATCTTGTGCATCACAAGCATTTTGCAATGATATATGGGTCGATTGCTGAGAACAATTCGATCAATGTTTTTCAAATGGTAATTCAACTGCATTCTCAATTTTCTAGACAAATTAGCATTTACTCAGAAGAAGTTTGTTCTAAACTTATACCTGATTTGTGGATCCATACCACTTAAGGCATTCTGTGCATTGAATCCTTTTCTTTGAAGTGGGTTTTGGATCATGCTCAACGAGAGTGCGAATGTGGATATTCGTTCCGCTGCCTTTCTGCTGGAGCCAGAGATAGAGGTTGCTGTTCGTCCTGATCATCGGCTTGTTCAATCGATGACATTGTCAATGTTAGTCGCTGTCGGAATTGACTTCTTCCATTCTGATTGATTGCCCAACAGCAAAGTCCACATGACTGCCGCATTTCCGGCCTTCTACCATCCGCTCCGTGACGGACTGACGGTGTCGCTGACGATTGGATGTTTACGTGTACAGTATCATTGCCGGCCTGGCCAATGTCATTTGATTTTTTAAAACAGATAGTACTTTACTCGGCAAATTTTCATTACACTTTCATTACACATTCTTTATAACGTTTTACAGTACCTCAATTACCTTTCTACCTTCTACAGTACCATGAGAAGTTTGCGTGGGTTAGGTAACGCAGTTTTACTTTACCATGCAGATCCCAGACTGTGTGAATTGCGGCACAGGGCACACACAGTGCACACGCATGACTGGTACCCTCTGGCCCAGCGGGGACAGTACGTCACCCATTAAATACTCCTTATTTAACGGTTTCGTACTCATAAAATGATGTCCATATTTCGTAAGCGATGCTGTCGATTGGTCTCTTCAATACCTGAAGTCGGTGCCGCAAGCTCAAAGTCCGACAATGTATCAATTGCATAATGCCGTGAGCCATGGTTGTTTTTGAGCTGCATATTTTAGCTTTTATCTGGCTCGCTGCGACAAAATGACCCTGAGATTTGGAACATTATTGAGCTCGAAAAACAGCGTCAAAGAAATAGTATCTCGTTGATACCTTCAGAGGTTTGGACCCAATTGTCAATCACTGTCGTGCTGATTGGACTACTTAGAATTTTACCTCGAAAAGCGTTTTAGAAGCACTTGGTTCGATTATGCAGAATAAATACTCTGAAGGTAGTTAAATTCTTGTTTTCCATTAGTTTCCGTTTTTGAAATTGCATACAGGATATCCAGGAGCGCGATATTGTAAGTAAATTTGCCGAAAATCTGATCTTCTAAGTGCCAAGGCGACCTTACCTATAATCACGATGCAGATGGAGGAAACGAATTTATTGACCAGGCCGAAAGTCTGTGTCAAAAACGTGCTTTAGAAACTTATCGTCTCAACCCTGAAGAATGGGGTGTCAATGTTCAACCATTATCGGGATCTCCCGCAAATTTCTATGTCTACACAGCAATCCTGAATGTCCATGATCGAATAATGAGTTTGGATCTTCCTCATGGTGGACAGTATGTATCCGTCATCATCATCTAATCGCTTTTTTGATTTTTTTAGTCTATCACATGGCTATCAAACACCGAACAAGAAGGTATCAGCTGTGTCTAAGTATTTTGAAGTTCTGCCGTACCGACTTAATGAGGTGCGACATTTAACGGGTTTCCGGTTATATTAGTTAATATGATCCTTCAGTCAACAGGCTACATTGACTATGATGAATTAGACTCACTCTCAAAACGCTATCGTCCAAAACTGATTGTCAGCGGTGCATCTGCTTATTCGCGAGACTTTGACTATGAAAGGCTTAGGAAAGTTAGAACTTTTGTGCATTTTTTTATAACGCTGATTTTAACTGCGAATTAGATCGCTGATGATTCGTCTGCATACCTTCTCTACGATATGGCTCATGTTTCAGGGTTAATTGCTGCTGGCATCCTTCGCAATCCGTTTGATTATGCTGATATTGTCACAACAACCACTCATAAATCGCTTCGAGGTCCTAGAGGTGCCATGATTTTTTTCAGAAAAGGTATAGCCATACTCTGTGAAATCTTCATACCGACGTTAACTCATAGGAGTAAGGAGTGTGAATAAAAAGGGCGCCGAGCAGCTTTATGGGTTAGAAACTGCTATCAATCAATCTGTGTTTCCTGGTCATCAAGGTGGCCCGCATAATCATACAATAGCTGCATTGGCTGTAGCGTTGAAGCAGGCAATAATTCACATTTCACAGTCAAGTCAAGCTAGATTATTGTTGATTCTCTTTTTTTCATCATAGGCCCAATCGCAACAATTCGTTGATTACCAAAACAAAGTCTGTGCTAATAGCAAAGCTATGGCTTCGACTTTTATTGAAAAAGGGTTCAAAGTTGTATCAGGTGGAACTGATAATCATCTGTTCCTAATAGATCTCAAACCTCTTGGAATTGATGGGGCAAAAGTACACCGCAATTCCACGCTTGCCAGCGAATTCTACGATTTATTTATTAATATGTTTAGGTAGAAAGAACGCTGGAACGCATGAACATCGCCTTAAACAAGAACACTGTGCCTGGTGATAAAAGTGCTATGGTTCCCGGAGGTCATTCAGCGTCTTTGAGTTTACTACATCATTCGTGCTAAAACAATGTTTCGTTAGGAATTAGAATGGGCACCCCCGCGATGACCACTAGAGGTGCCATAAACCCATGCCGCCTTATTTGACAACATATGAGTGATTTCCATAGGACTCTCTGAAGCCGACTTTAAAACGGTTGCAAACTTTGTAGATCAAGGAATTCAGATTGCTTTAGCTGCTAACAAACAGGTGCAGCGTTCCTTATTTTTTTCTAAATGCTAACATTTCATTGGCTAATAGTCGAGTTCTCCCAAACTCAAAGACTTTGAAAATGCTTTGACATCACAAGCATCGCTCCTCTCTTCGGCAAAGGACGAAGTAACAGGTAAATGAGGATTGCATGACTAGTAAGAAGTTGCTAATACGTTGCAATAGCATTTGCTCAGCAATTTCCCACCATTGGATTCAATGAAAAAGAAATGAAGTATTCTACCTGAGCAAGCTTCTTATCACTGATATTGCATTAGTTTCATAAAATAATGATGTGTGCAAACAATAAGTACAACGGCTTTATTGCTAAATCACTTGACCTTTTTAGTCGCTGTGGAAAGGTAAGCGGTGAAGAGTTCTTCCAGAGCGTCATGAAACTTATTTGGTAAAAATGAGCCTTTTACATCGAAAAACCCGAATACGGAAAAAGATTTTTCTGTTGTTTCAAGCTTGGAGCATTGAGGACCATGCCATGGTGTTAAACAAATTTGGAACGAGTCTTGGCGGGGTTCCATGGCGGTTGCTACACTAAATGCAGGAGATTTCTTTCCCAGCTGTTGGATCTGAGCGGGAGTATACGACTACAAAGATGAATAGTTAACATGGCAAAACAAACAATGCACATACGAGTCTTGGTTTGGACAACATCAAAGAATTTTTTCCATAATATGCCTTTAGGCCATGAAGAGTGGCTAAACAAACTAAAAATCTGTAATGGATTTTAGACGTTAGTGTATGGTAAAGATGATTCGGAGCGACGAACCCTGAAACGCATAATATCGACTTGTTTCGCTCCAAAGGATAAGGCAACCAATGCCCCGTGACGGCTAGAGCAATGGCGATCAAAGACACGATACTTGAAATGACGACAGGAATATAATCTTCCTCATATCCTTTTGTCTTCTTCACAAACTAAAAAAGGTACAGGATGACGAAAAGAACCTACGGCCCAACATTGTGCATACGTGAATAGTTTGGTCATCTAAAATATGTTTGATCGCTGCTGTATCCGTTATATCAACAGGCGGGACAATATCAGCAGTTGACATGATGGTTTTGCTTTTTTGAAGCAAATTAGCGAGATGGCTGTCCGCCAGGCGGGTGAATGACACGGATAAAAGGCCACGCAGTACTGATCGGTGACTGGATATCTTGAGCAGTGTAGGCAGCAGACAGAACAAGGCTGGCAGTTCGGGGTTTTTCACCCGGCAGGTTTTTGAGGTTTTTCTCGAAAACCTCATTTGGTCTGCTGATAGGAAAATAAGGTTTTTCAAGGTTTTTGAAAAAATGCGCAAAAAGCGGTAGGGATCCATGATGAACCTTGGAACCAATCCCGAAGCTCATCATGGACGACGAGATTATCGATATCTTGCAAGAAGAGCGTTATCCATACGAAGATATCGATGGATCAGGATCGCTGATGCCTGATGACTTCGTGTCTGTGCCAGCGACTGGGGCAATTGCTTCAGCTTCTGTCATTAATGATGATGCAACCACAAGAAAGAGAGGCGGACGAACATCGTCCCCAGTGTGTTTTTTTTTTCACCGATTATCCAAATCCCCAACATCAGCGTTGCGTCGCCTGTAAAAATTGCAACACAACTGTATTCCACTATAAGAAATGTGAATATGCCAAACGTCACCTGCTAAAATGTCAACCATTTCGCCGTTTGATGATGTCTATGGATACCTATGAACGCCCTGAATGGTTTACCGCTAAACGGTCGAAATCTTCTGTTTCGCAATCGACAATAAGCCAGAGATCTATTTGTGATTACGCTGTTCCACCTGTTGATCGAAAAACTAAAGCCAAATTCCAGGAGCTGATCGCTTTACATTATTACCTTACTGGCACTTCTTTCCAATGTGTTGAAGATCCGAATCTAGCTCAAGCCATTAAGCTTCTAAGACCTGATGCCGACCTCCTTCCGACAAGGAAAATGCTGGCTGAACGTCTACTCGATAAGAATTATGATAAGATTAAGGCCATCTCTACATCTTGTCTTTCTGATAAGCTGAACTGTTTCTGTCTTGCGACCGATGGATGGTCAAATGTCAGGAACGAACCCATTATAAATTATATCGCCATATCTCCGAACAAGTCGTTATTCCTTGAATCGGTTTCGACCGGCGAACAGGGTCACAATGCCAACTTCATTGCCAACGATATTCTGCGGATAATGCAAAAATTTCCTGATACAAAGTTCTCGGGCGTAATCACTGATAACACATCAGCAAAACGAAACGCTTGGACGCAGTTGAAAGAAAAGCTACCCGCTCTTTTCTTTCAAGGCTCTATGTCTCATGGCCTACATTTATTGGTTAAAGACATTTTCGCAGCCATGAAAACTCGAAGACAAGGCATTTGCAACGAAGCCACGTACCCTCCTGGATATCCATTTGAATATTTGCTTATCTTTGCAAATGACTGCAAAGATGTTGTGAAATTTTTCCACAACCATCACGTCATCAAGGCTGCATTAACAGAAATGCAAAAGTCTGCAGGAGTCATCTCGCTTGTCAGGCCTGCATCTACAAGGTTTGATTTTT
>OUQQ01000475.1:0-16535 GCA_900404475.1 Spongospora subterranea | reverse complement strand
AACTGGCACCACAATGACACCGACTTGGGGACATGGGATAAAACCGATTTGTCGGAACAATCATAATATTGTTCGGGACAATTCATGAAACACTAGATCAGTGAAATGTGACAATGGAACAGAGCTATTGGACACCAACCGGGACAGACAGGAACCAAGCTATAGGTTCATCAGATGTGTGGATAGTGTGTGTATACTCAGTCGAGGTATCCCTTTGATTGGTGGCTAAATCGTCGCATCATAGGCGTCGCCAGAACCGGTCACGCTCTCCCAGGACACAGTAAATGCTTTGATGTTCAGCACGTTATATTTTTTAATGAGTTCTGGTTGACAGTTTTAGGAGCAACTCATAATCACGGCCGTCCTGGCAAAATCGTCCAAGGTCTCGAGACAAAAGTTGTCACCATCGGTCGAGGTACTGAATCCCATTGATTTTATCAGCACTTTCCATTTGCATCAGCGTAGCACAAGTCTCCAACAAAGATCTGCGAATCGGCGCTGTCGCAACAATCAAGCTTCTGATGCTGCGCTCCCGCAGCGGGTTCGCAGATCTTAGTCTCTGTTGGAGACTTGTGCTACGCTGATGCATGAAGACTTGAAAATGGTTGTCCCTAGATCATTTCCGACCGCGACCATTGCGCAGATCGAGTCGCCGTGCTCATCACGAATGGCGAGGGGACTTAAAGTAACGCAGAATAATGCGCCACGGCTCGTTGTTCTGCAGTTCGGTGAGCGCAAGAGGAACATGCGCTCCACAGTGTACTGTACATAGGGGAGGCCCCGCACTTGGCCATTTCACCAGATACCCCACTGTAAAAGGCCCTTGGGATGGCACTCAAACATGAGTGCCATTTTCAATGGCCGTCCTTTACATTGGAAAAAGCTGGACTTATCTGGCGATAAAATCATCGCCCGGAGCTCCCATTCGACTACATTGGTTGGTGATTCATTAGTGATATTTGGAGGATATGGTGGAGGGCAAGAGCGTCATGACTTTTGCCATATTCGAATCGACTCGCTTCGTTGCTGTACCGTTGTTCCAGTCTGTAGAACGGCAGCGGGAAATGCAGCCAGGGTTGGGCACAGTGCTGTCAGCCTTGGGCAACACATCTATATATTCGGCGGATGGGATGGGGAAGAATACTGCAATTCCGGTATGCTTTACGACGTTAAAGGGATGGAGATCGCCATGGAGCAAAACAAGGACAGACGAGGCCCAGCTGCAAGACGTGATCATGCCTGTGTTGTAATCAATGATTCCATGTACATGATCGGGGGATGGAATAGCGTCGAACAGTTCAACGACGTTTGGTCCCTAAACCCATGTAAAATTATATTCGCTTTTTTTGATCAAGATCATTCTCATTACTGACAATTATTTAGCTTGGCAATGGGCGCAGATAGATTGTTCAGGTTCCCATCCTACTCCAAGGCGAGGTCATTCGGCCAACGCCGTTGGATCATATATATTTGTGTTCGGCGGCATTCATGGCGTCACCCATTACCTTTCCGATCTGTTCGCCCTGAATACCTCAACACAAGTATGGTCTCAACTGCCATTGAGAGGAGAGCCCCCAGGTCCTCGTGCATGGCATTCTGGAACGGTTATCGGGAAATTCCTGTTTTTATTCGGCGGGACAGCTGGGCGCTCGCATTTCTACAACGACATCCACGTTTTGGACACAGAGACCCTCGTTTGGCATTTAGTTAAAGGTCTCGGCTCGGTTCCCGAAGAACGCGCATCACATTCAGCCACGCTCGTCAACAATCAGATCTTGATCTTCGGAGGTATCACGCCTTCTGTACTTGAGAATAATATCTTCCCGCTCGACAATATGTTCGCCCTCAATATCGACGCTGCCGTTGTGGAAAGTATAGGATTCGATGCTAGTAAGATCACCATTCCTGATGATCCCGTAGTTGAGGCGCTTTAAATTTTCTGACTTTCGCACGTGTTCCAAAATCGCATTAATAATGTATCTGGCAAGGAATGAATTTTTACATTTGAAACCCCCTACAATAAATTCCTTTAATCTATTTTCATAACAGCAAAACTAAAATCTCGATATTTTTTCCTCATCATTAAACGTTCTGGCGGCGGAAGGGCAAATACAAGTGTATGGTCTGATGGGTTTCGATAAAGAATTGCAAATTATTCATTCCCCACGATGTGATTTTGCTTTATCCAGAACGCCCTCACTTTTCAGTTCAGTGAAATGGTGGATTTGCCCCTAATGCGAATGTTATAGTTGTCTCAACACATCATTTTTCTGAATCTCTATGTGCATTTCCCCAGCTGAGGCAAGTTACGTCGTTGTCAATCAAAGATAACCGCTCGGATACCTCATCATTCTTGGAGTTGATTTTCGTGAGCTTTTTAACGGGAAGGTAACTGCTTCAGATGTACTGGGCCAAGAAACCACTCTTTACTTCAGCCAGTCCGTCTCAAATCCAGAAAATTTGATCATTAGCAACTCTATAAATCAGGCTGTCCCATAGCAAACAATACAATTTTTTGGCAAAGACCGTAAACCACATTCTCGAACTTGTCGATGTTCGAATTTCAGTTTTTGCGAATTGCTGTAATATAGACGACCTAATAACTAAGATGACTCATCTGAATATTGCTTTGTATTGAGATTTTGACATCAGTTTGCTGATATAATCTCAGAGCTCCCCGTGACCTTTACTCAAATGACCAGCTTTAAGATGGTGTTTACGTTTATGGTTCTTTGGTGAAGATTGTTCCCCCCCTCCTTTGTCGTCTTCAACGATGGGTTTTGCCTCCGTCTTGCCTGCGATGGTGCTGCTTTCAGACACTTCAGTCCAACTGAAACCAGGTTGTTTCGATCAGCCACCGCACTGTTCATAACATCTTCGCCCAATTACCGACAATGTGTCCCCATGTGCATAACGAGCCACACTCGCCTCAGATGAATATTTCCATCCGGAATATCCTCTTGTCGCTTCTCCACAATCATGATAGTCTATCAAAGGATGGTATTGCCCTTTATCTAGATCGGCGACTGTGGCTTCCGTCGGCTGAGCCATGATTGCCACCAGCTGTTGCTGTTCGATCAGGCGCTGTTCAGCCCTGGCAAGTGCAGCTCTTTTTGTTCCACCTGTAATATCCCACAGTCTGAGACCGCACCGAACAGTTCACAATGAGAAATCAGATTGGCGACTCGATCAGGGGACACTGGATAATATATGAACAGGAACAGAATCTCCGAACAAATTAGTTAATAGCATTCGTATACAGAGAGCTGAAAGTGTGTTGAAGCTCGCAAGTAAAAGACTGAGTTAATCAGACGAATATATTGCGAAATGGCAATTATATACTTCCAACGGTTGGCGATTGACCATTGAGTTTGCGAAACCAAACGGTGATACAATATATGAACATCTTTTGAATTCATGTTCAAGCCTTAATCGGCAACAACAGCCCTAAAATGATGTACCTCATGTTTATTAGTAATCGCTGTCCGATTTCCTATCAGGCGTAGTTGTGAAATCCTCCTGATTACTGTTCCCGAAGTCGATGCTGGCGAGGACAGGGTGCGGCTTTCTTAACTTGCTTGTTATGCTTCCCATCGTGAAGCGCACCTTATTCATATCTGGCTGATTTAGACCTGCCGGAACAGGGGTTATGAGCTCATCAGATATCTCCTTTCTAGGAGTCCCGTCACGATATTGATGGAATATCGCCGAGACCAACGCCTTTAGTGCTGTTCCATAGAATATCACGTTCGATACGACTAATACGATGGTTGTCACCACCGCCGTCTGGGTCACGTCTGTATTAAACAAATACTGTTCGCAATGATGGGATTAGCGTTCTTAGAGTACGATGGGGTCGGCACTGACCTGTCCACACATGAATGTGATGAACGAGTTGAACAGTGATAAGAACTCAATGTGATCAAGGAGATGATTCTCGAAAGGATGGTGATAGACATGTGATACTAATGACAATATGATCAAAAGCAATGCTGTCAATGACTGAATTATGACTGAGAATGAGAGGAAGACGGAGATTGCGGATAGCAAAACCTTCCAGATTAGTCAGATCTCCACCCGATTTTGATTATTGTGCACGAACCTTTCTACCCACAACTACTATTTCCCAGAAATAACACGATTTCGTATAACCTTGCGACAGGAAACTGTATCTCATCTTCATTTTGATTTGATCTAACTGACCCTGGTTTTTACGTAAAATCTAAAAAGACTAATTTAGTATTGACATTCCAGTGCTGTAGAGAGCTTGACCGACAATATATGCAGAAAATGGAATTCCAATCACATAAAGAATCAGCATGGGCAACCCTGTTGCCATGACCCATTTACTGTGCTCAGACGACCAGCACTGCTGGCTAAGATCAGCGAGCAGATAGGAATATCCACTCTGGCTTGACAGCGACATACAATTGAATATCTTGAGCGTCTGCTGAACAATATTCGGATGTATCTGTCATGGAAATTCTGTCATATTGAGCATTCTATTTCAAGACGATTTGATTTCAGGTGATGAATTGAAATTCATGAAAAAAAAAGAAAAAGACAGTAAATGAGTTGAGAACTTACAACGAATAGGCTGACGATTACAGATGTTATATACTGATCCTTTATATGGTCTAAACTGAGTCTGACTCCGGTGCTGATCCTGATATAGATCTGATATGGAACTATCGCTAAGAGTGGGGCAATTGCCATGAATATGGGTAAACCCATAAACAGTGCCGATTGGATGTAGAATGGGGATACGTCAATAGAACCAAGAAAGCAGTCAACCGAGAGTATTGATTGGCCAACGTCGGCTGCCTGTTTTTCAGATCAATATTTGATTAACAGCAGATCAGTTACCTACTTTACTTTGAACCGCCATCGTTTTTTGGACACTATCTGGCCACTGGAACCGGAACGAGAGCGCTAAGGCATTCAACCTGAAGAGTGATCGATCGATCAGGACAATGAAATTTTTACCGACGTCGTACGCCACATTACTGAATAGAACTCATTACGATCTTGATGATTATCGAATGAACGGCTTTAGGTTGAGACGACGCTTTCATTGTTGATACAACTGTAAACGCAATGAATACAATAATACAGAGGAGAGCAATCGACAAGAGCAGCATATTCTGAGCCATTCCTGGACATTTACTGCATTCATACTGTCCGACCCGACCATATCCACCACGACAAGAACTGCACAGATTCCCCTCATATACATCTGCGAATGGGTTCAGAGAACTGGTGACGAAAATGCTTATTTTCTGGAATTGCGACCCACCTTCACCATCAGCTGTAAGACTGCAATGACCTCTGGCTAAACCTGCACCGCAAAGACCATCCATCTTGCATCTAATGAAGCTGCGATTCAGCCCACTAGCTTCACTCTGATAATCCGAAACAGGGACAACATTCTCGAAAGTAACACCACTATATATGTTGCAGCTCCCTCCTTCAGGGCAGCGTAAACATAGATATGGCTGTTCGTCAGCGATAGAGCTGTTCACTGAACAATCCCAAATGTTAATCACGGAATTGGATGGAATAAAGGGAAACAGCTGACCAATAGCGAGAGGATTGGTGTCCCGAATAAAACCAGGTTTACAGGCACATGTAATCTCCCCTCTGATGCTAGGATCGTTGACCTGACAAACAATAATCAGCGAACGGGTGGAGACGCTTATATTGAACTCGGCCCGGGGCTGTTCTCCTTTTTTTCAGCGGTATCTTCTTTGTCTCATACCGTATTAGCCCAGCAAGGAGGGCACGAACTCATTCCGGCAAAAGGATTATAAGATCCAGGTTGGCATGGAGTGCAACTGGTTGAGCCCGGCTGAGAGAAGGACCCGGGAGGGCAGATATCGCACGAGACCATCCCTGGCAGTGCCTGGTACCATCCAGATGGGCATGATGTGCACGATGGTGAGGACTGAAACAAGATATGTGAAAAAAGAGAAGCTACGAACATCAACATCTTTACCGCCATCCAACTAAACTTGCCCGCATCACACCGTTTACAGCGAGTATTATCTGATATAAACTCTCCAGGAGCACAAGCTCTTAGAAACACTTCATACCGCTCCGCTTGGATCAAGCCAACAGAAGGGATGAAGCTGCTGGCGGAAAATCCTGCCGTTGAATTGGGCTGAAGAGCAACACCAAAGGCGCCAGGTCCAGGGGAGAACAAGGCCACACCCTCAGATAATACGGTCGAGCCTGTTCCGATAAGAGAGACACCTGGCTCAGAAGAAATCGAGATAGATGTGCTGTTATCGACAGAAACAGTTTGGGAATAGTAATCGAGGAGAGTAAGGGTGATGGGAAAGGCAAATGTCTTGTCGGAATCGGGGGAATAATTCTGAGGAAGATAGGTTGACCAGGCGAGTGCTGTGGGTAATGATGCATAATCAGGGCCGTGTTTGGCACTGTTATTAACCAGAATAAGGCCAATATCGCTGATGGGTACAGGCAGAAAATTCCACCAGATTCCACCACCGCTTGCGGCGCTACATTCGCTGATCGTTAACCCATTCAAAGAAAACTCTAGTTGATCTCCTTGAACCTCTATGGCGCCTCCTCTTAATTGAGCAACATTATGATAGAACGTGATGTTGGATATGTTGATACTATTGGCGCCTCTGAGTGAGAGTGCTCCTCCACCTCCATCCAAAGTTGACGTGGCGTTATTGCTGACGAGCACAGACGATCTGGCTGTTATTGATGCCGACACACTATAGCGTCAGGTCAGAGAATATTATATTCTACATATATTGAGAGAAGTTAGTACCTGATTGCGATTGCTCCCCCATACCCTGCTCTGTTATTAGATAAAATCGAATCGGAAATCAGTGGATTGCAGAAAGTGGCGAATATTGCGCCACCAGCAACAACAGCGTTGTTGTGGTCAATACGAGATGAGGTGATCTGGATCGGGCGTATAGATATACAGTATAATACAGCCCCAGATCCACTGGCCTTGTTGTGGGTTATGGTTGAAGATCTGGTCAACAGACCACTGAACTCGATATCAAACACAGCTCCGTTCACTCCAGCACGATTACTCGACAATATCGACTCATCGACTACAATATCAGACTCGAACGCATGAAAAACAGCACCGTTTCTGCCTGAATAGTTGTTGGTTGCCGATAAGTTATATGCTGTGAGCGTGGAGGCAGAAATCAAGGAAATGGCGCCACCGTTTCCTCGCGCTTTGTTTCTGACAAGACGAGACCCTGTTATGGCCAACGTGGTCTGGCGCAGGGATATGGCCCCACCTGCGCCTACTGCCTGATTTGCCAAGAACAGGGAGTCGCTGATGGCAGATCGGCAGCCAAGGCTGAAGAAGATAGCACCGCCTTCGCCGTCAGCGTAATTGTGATGAAATATGGACGAGATTATCTGTAATTTAGCTAATGGAGCTGCATATATGGCAGCTCCGTTTGAAGCGCTGCTGTTGAATACTGTAATATGATCAAGACGAGCATAAGTAGATGGGGAAACAACCAGAGTGCTGTCAATAGCAGATCGGACAGACAATCTGGAAGATGAGCCCATTATAGAAAGACCTGTGAATATGACATATCTGGAAGACGCGATAATACATGGGGAAATGGTGCAGAGAATTCGCGCTCCACCATTATCGCCACTTCTTGATCTGATTTGAATATCGTCTGAAGATATCTGGATTGTACTCACAACTCGATACTCAATATTATCATTCAACTGGAATAATGTCCCAGGTCTCTTATAACGTGATATAGCTAACTCTAGTGATCCTGATCCATATACTATATCAATTTTTGATTAACATTACCAGCGTCGTTGAAAATTCATTACCGCAGTTGACACTATCGAAACCGCATTTCGTATTGCTTTCCTGCTTTCCGTCAATAGTGATGACCGGCGGAATAAACACAGCGAACACGTTGTCGAAACCCGAACATATAAAGTTTGCAATAAGCCCAGCGGCAGTATTGACCAATGATAACGATAATTGGGACGGAATATCCGATACGGGATCCCATTGCCAAACCTGTCCGTTCTCTGTGATAGCCAACGCGATGAACGGAGACGGTTCATAGCCGCCGCCGATTGAGATTTTCTGAACCGCCAGTGGATTTCCTTGATTATCTGTAAAGGCCTCGTAGCGCTGCCAAATTGGCAGAAGAGCTGAGGACGGGTCGTCAGGTGAATTTAAAAGCATATAATGCAGATTTCCATCACTGGTCAGCACCATGATCACGCTGAATCCAGCGCCTGTAAGCTGATTAGATGGGAGAAAAATCGAAGACATAGACTTGACCTTGAACGTCGGTAATGGTGATATTAGGATTTAGGAGAATGTCGTGAGGAACAGGGTATAATGCTGGCTCCTGAGTGCCAGATGGAATGCCAGTTGAATCCAATCCCCACCCGAAACTCCACATCTCCCTCCCATTCAACACAATTACTCCAAACGACTCGCACATGAACAGTGTAGTCACGTTGAGCTTGGAATTATCAGGATTGATATTTGGAATCGGGGCGAATTCCGTAGTTGGTCCAGATCTGCCCATTGGTGAATAGTCATCCCATACAGCTATTGACCAGACTTGGCATTCAGTGGCGAACATGAAGGACTACATAAAAGCATCAGGAAGGAAAATCGGAACAGATATGGCTATGTTTTCTCACATATCCTCCAGAGCTAATTGCGGTCACGATGGTGGGCTTGCCCCAGCATTGCAAGAACCCGGCCGGATGTACCCGCTCGGGGGCGGTTACGTTCTTCCAGGAAGGCGTCACTCCCCATTGATACAGCACTCCATCACTCGACAGGGCGTATGTGCAAAGCGGATCTGGGTCACCACTGCTGTCAATACCGGCAATCCCCACTGCCTTCATGCTGATCGCCTCCAACCCTGTCGGAGCCCCAGGCCCAGGGCTATACTGGCGTCCAAGGTTTAGGCGAGCTCGATCAGGGTTATCAGGAAACGCAGCGCCAAATGTCATGAGAACGCCAGATTCAGTGACGACGGCACAGAACCTAACGAATATTCGAACAAACTGGAAAAGCCATGAATATTAGGTAGTACACTTACTCGTTAGTGCAAGCCATTGAAGAGAACCGATTGTGAGCTAGAACTGAGCCCTGGTCCAAAATATTAGGGGTTGCTGCAAAATCTATTGTGGCATTGTTTTGATCTCTCCCCATTGACTGTAGCTGCAAGATTGGGTCAGGGTCGCGGGACGAGGGCAACCAGGAATGAGGAGTGCCAGACGGTTGGCTGGTGATCAGCACTCTCATTGAGCCGGTAACTTGAGTCCCGACCTGGAGCCTGATCCAAGCCCTGCGAGCAACAACACTAAAGTAGAGGATATGAGCGGCTACAGGTTCCACCTGGCTGACATCGGCCAGGACGTCATCCTTTCCTGAGACTGGATCAGGGTCAATCACCACCTTGATGGTGGTCGCTGGAGCAAATATCGCCAATCCTTTCTGGTCTCTGCAAGTTATTCTGCAGAGGACTGGAGCCAAGACAGTGCCCTTGGGCGAGGCACAGGATATAGAAGAGAGATTGGAAGGTTGATCGACCAGAATCACTGTAGTTGAAACGTTCAACGCTAGTTTACTTCCGACCAAGAACAAAGATATAACAACCGGTCCTGTGGCAATCGAAACCTTATTCTGAGCCTTTGCCGAGTAGCTGAACTTGTGCTCAACAGCTGCCGGCTTGCCATCACCTGTCTGGATTCGTCCAACAACTCCAGATGACGAACTAGCAAAATATGCCCCGTCCCCGACGAGAATCGAGCGTTGATTCGAACGAGATGTGATAGTACAGGTGAGTTTATCGCCAACAAAAACATATCCAGGAGAACAATTAATGATTGTACTCACATCAGGGCTATCAACCACATATATTCTGGAGGTGCTGAAGCCATCGCTGACCTTAAAGCTTTGGGAGCTCGCCATTAATGAAGTGTCCACAGCAAAATCAAATCTGCTATTGAGAATGTATTCAGATTCTTCCCCGGCATTCGTCTCAAATGAGGTGATCCTGCTGGACCTAGATGTAGAGGATAATGTGAAAGCGGATCCAATAACGGATTGGACAAATCCTCGTGAATTGCGACTGCGGATGTAGCAGGTCGTTGAGCTGCCCAGGCGGACAACATTAGAGCACAGGAGTTTCGTGGCGAATGGAGGCTCAATTATAGTTAAGGTTGAGTTCGAGGGTGATCGCGTCCCGTTAACAAAAAGAATGATTGTGGCATTGCCAGTGTTAACAGCAGTGAGATGAAAAGAAATGATTTTCCCTGCTTGATTGCCTGAGATATTTGACACAGACACAGACCCTGTCCCCTCAGTTTGAATCCTAAATTGTGACGCCCTGGCACTCATTGCGCTTGTGTTGCTCCTTGCAAAAATCTGACAAGAAACAGATTTTCCAAGGGATATCAGTGAGATGGGTTGCATCTGCTTATCGTAGCAATTAATCGTCGAGCTGATATCAGGTTTCTCAACTACGTGTATAATGGCGTTGTGAATTGAAGTTATGTTGGACGTATTTCCGACTTCATTTCTTAACACAGCTTCTAGAGTATAATCGTCTGGCTCCGTAATTCCTGTAATAACCACATCAAAACCGGAAGCGGATTGTTCAGGAATTCGCGCGATGTTGACTGATGGTACAAAAGGCTGTAGAAAAAAACATCACTTCAAAAGATTTCAACTGTTCATCAATAAATAAAAACCTTAATGGATACATCTAAATATTGTATTCCTGGCTGATTATGAAATAAAATAGTTCGTTTGGAATTCTTAGGTGTGATTCGGCACAGAAACCCCTGATACAAAAAATAAACTTAACGCAAACGCAGATAAGCGAAGCCAAACCTGCCCAGGAGAAATTACAGAATAATTGCACGCAATTAATGTAGTTGAATCTGGAACCTTCAATGCTGATACGGTCCATGATTGGTTTGTTGTTTGCTCCTTGATTACACCAATTCCCCCGTTTCGACTGGGGAAGTACTCAAATTGGACCAATGTGGAGAACACCTGGATATACAGATGATGAACTGGTTGAACAACTAAGTATACCCACTGACTTTGTCTGATCCTGAATTGAGCTCAACAAGATATCCTGATCCCGAAACCTTGATTGCGATAGATTCCATGGAAACATATATAGGATTGGAACGAAGTCGAGGGATGAATCGGCACGATATTGGGTTGATCATATCGTAAATAATAATGGTGCTGTTATCGCATTCGATTGTTGAGCTTGTGTCAGGAATATCAAGTTTTATAACAACGATTGATCCAACAATTTCGGCACACAGATTGTACTCATTACAAGCTTGGAAACTGCATTGAATACGTCCAGGAGGATCAAGAATCGATGGATTAATATGCAGATTGCTGCCAATCAGAGACATAAACGAAGGAATTAGTGATCCTCCAACTTGGGTTATATTCCAATGGAAATTTTCAAAATCGCAGAGATTGCAGTTGTCGAATTGATCTGCCGGCATTGGGATGATGACGCTACTGTTTTGGCGAACTGTAACATCGGGAATGGAATATGCTTTGGCTGTCACTTTGGGAAGAACCAGATCGATGTCACATACGAAAGATGATTGATTGGCCAAATGCGAAATCGATTCAAACACGATCAAAATTTGGTCAGATCCTGAGTCTATAATGATGGGTGACGACTCAGGGTAAACATTGCCCCAATCATCCATATAGGTGTAGTTATTGATGGTAGAGGGGACGCCACAGAAACGAGTGTCGTCCGACCAGACGACACCGTCAAGGGTTTTGTAAACATGAACTCCATCCATCGTTTCCCTGCACCAATCGCTCGACCCAACATCAATGGATATTCGTGAAATGTTAACCTGAAAAATTGCGACCTCCTGATAGGTTTGAGGAGCTATAAACAGCCAAGCGACTTGGCTCCCTTTCGATAATAGGTCAGGAAGTTGGTGAAAATCTTGGCGAAGATCAATATGGACGGACTCCCCACGAACGGTAATAAGATGGTCCCCTGATGGGTATTGGGCTTGCGATATTTCTGAGAATTCGAAGACAACTCCCAATCCTGACGTATACATGGTCGAACGCCATATTACGACAAAATTGTTTCCTAGTATGGTCCATGAATGGTCGCTGGCTGAATATATATTGAGCGAATCGCCCTGAAACGTTCCACCGGCGGCGATCGTGGAACCACATAACGATTCAGTCACTGGACAGTAAAATCCGTCTGATTGGTTGATATATCCTAATTGAACAAACTGATCTTCAAAGCAGTAATGGATACTATCGGATTCTGCAGTTTTGCTTGCTATATCAATTTTGGTAAGTTGGACTGAGCTTTGAGATGGAGCGCTGCTGTTGAATACAACATTCCAGATTTGGTTTGCATTAAGTTGAGATGAGGCATTGAATGATCCCAACAAGTTGGACGTGCTGATAGTCTTGACTGAAGCCAGCTCTAGAGGATCCAATTGACGGCATTGAGCCTGCCAAAGTTCTGCAGAAAGATCACCTAGTGCTTTTCCATTAACAATTTGGAAAACAATGATATAAACCGCGGAACGTGCAAATACTGCCCGATAGTCGTAACATATATTCAAAGTCATGTGAGGTGATACGACAGTGCATTACGATGTGAGGTTGACTTGACGGATCAGTGTCAGACAGGGTGCAGCTTTTACCAATGGACACCGTGTGAAGCAGATCGTTACGAATCGTGCTGAATCAATTACGATACTGTCACCAATGAAAAGTCACGGTTCCGGAAGAAGCCGCTCGATTGACCACTTCCATCGTCAATAACAGCCGACAACTTGAACAAAACTGATTTCACGGTCGCTTAATGGATCGAAGCAGACACAGGTTGTCACAATAACATGGATCATCCAGAGAAACTTAAATCTGTCCATTTATTCGTTGTCAATATTAGAAGATGCAGAGCCGTGGCCAAACTTGTTTTTCAAGTAAGGATCTTCAAGTAATTCAAAGACTGAAGGGCGGTCTTGATGCCGGTGAGCTAGACATCGCCTAATAAATTGCTTCGCCTCCGCCGAAACGGGTGGCTTTATCGTAGGGAACTCCAGTTCGGTGGCATTCAAAATTGTTTTTTCCATCAGAATTTTGCGAGCCGTCAAGTCTGACACATGTTGAAAACAAACTCGGGTTATGGCTCGTGCGACATACCGTGCCCGAAAGGTCGTTTGCCAAAAAGCATTTGGTAGAATATCACACCTGTCGACCAGACATCCACTTTTGACGAGACAATGGCATCGCTATGGAAAACTTCGGGAGGAAGATACCAGTAAGAGCCATAGCCTATACCTCGCGGTAAATAGAAATATTACTTTTGAGTGCAATTATTGTTACCTGGTGATGTAAGTTCAACTTCGTCTCGAGAACAGTCCATTAGTTTTGAAAGACCGAAATCAGCGATTTTGATCTCCCCTTTATGGAAAAGTATATTGCCAGGCTTGAGATCGACTGGACCGAGATAAGCTTGAATAAAACATCATAGGAAAAAGAACATACAGTGAATTATTCTAGGATTCTGACTATTCAGGTATTTCAAACCGGAAATGATTTGCAACAAAATGCACCGAGCGCTTCTTTCTTGTAAGATATCAACCTATGCGGTGAAACTGATTGAAACTTTGTGACTTTGCAATTATTCCAGAATTGCCCACCTGCTTCAAATACATGTCGAGGTCACTGCCCTCACAATATTCAAGAATAGTGCAGAAACATTGATCATCAATTGCGAATACATCAAAAAGGAGGACGATACGATTATGGTGCAATGCCTTGTGAATTTCATACTCTCGCTACCAGTAAAACGTTAAAACGAAAACGAATTGTAACAAATCACATACTGAGGCGTGCCTCGTATAGGTCCGTCTCCTTTCAATACTCCATGAAGTGTTCAATTGATGGATCTTGCAGGCCACGTATCGGTGTTCAGTAAGATCAAACGCTTTGAACACCTGAAATAAATTTGATTATTTTTGTTTTCTGGGCGCATCAAAACAGAAAACCTCGCTAAATCCGCCTTTGCCAATTAGTTGAAGAACAACATAACGTTGATTCAGGACTGGATAATTACCAAACCGAGAGCGCTTCTCTTCCTACGGGAATCCAACTCAAATTACAGTGGACCATGTGCTGAAAAGCATTAACCTCAAAAAGCCTTGAGAATCTGATATGGTTTTTACGGCGGTATTCAAGCTCCGCTTCTTCTGCTTGTAATTTCGAAAGATCCCTCTTTAACACAGAAGCCCTTAATCTTAATATCTCGTCGCGTTCATCTTCTTCGGCGATGACATCTCAAAGAGAAGTAAGAAAAGAGACTTGCTACGTTGAGAATATAAATTGTTTCTGACCAGGGTCTCCGGGAGACAACTTTCTTCTTCGGCTTGTCGCGAGCTTTCGCTCCCGATCAAGCTCTTCCCGTTCCTGCCTGAGCCGCACATGTTTGCGTTGTAAATTTCGAAAAAGATCGCCATCCTCCCAGGTGTCGTTCATCATATGTGGTGATTGTGACGCAATACGGCACCCCAATTCGGCGTTATTTCTGACTATGCAGCGAAGTCAGATAATCTCCTGAGCAGGAGTCAACCACGGTTCACCTAATTCCGTCTGTCTTTCTCTGCTTTCAGCAACAGCCAACTGTCTCAACAATTGCATAATTATCGCAGTACTTTTAGTCTTGTATTCAACAAGATCATTGTGAGCTTTCGCTAGATCAAGCTGCCCCCTTTCATAATCAGAATTGCATGATGTGGGCTTCGAAACTGGTCGTATGTGATTGGCTGTCAGAGGTAATTGCTCTTGTTCGGTATCTTTTTCTCTATCTTTTTGCTTTCTTTTATCCGCTTCGATTTTATCAACATGAGGTTCTGGTTTGAAATAATCGGTGATGGTTGTGCCTCGTTTGGTCTCAGGACTGGCCCGAGGGACGGCTCGGGAGCGCTTAGCGGCCAAATTAGCATCATCATCCAGGTCTAAGCGTCTTCGCACAAAACCGACAGATGTTGTCCCAGGGAATCTAGCATTCCCATCATGCGACAAGGACCCTGCCGATGACGCAGACGCACATCCGGCCATGATCAACTCTAGCTTCTCTCGGCGGGAAGTCGATAATCTGAATTCGATATCTGTCATGTGCTGAGTCTATAAAAGCTATGCAATCCGAGGATCGATAGGCGAGTCCGTTCAGGACTAACGCGATAATGAATCACGCAATGACAGGAGCAAGAGGAGCCCTCCTTCATGTATGTACGTACTGTACTGTCGAAATTGGCGCCTCAGTGGGTACAGTGTACATAGCCTTACTCAGTGTTCGCAATCTGTATCGCACAAAAGTAGGTAGGCAATGAAACGTTTGCACCATTATCATTATATTCGCCAGATTCCGATTTCCACCTGTGTTCCATTAATAAAACCGACATCATTCGTCAAGTTTTCGATCTTGAACAGTATTCCATCGGCAGTGAAATCCAGGAGAACTGCTTAGCACGCCCTGTCGATGATCTATTCAACCGACACTGCAACTCGTCACATTGAATGGTAGTAATTCTGCAACGGTATTAGCTTATATATTATGGTAAATGTTGTGAAGAACGACAGTTATCAAGTAAATTCTATATGTACATTATGTTGCAGCTAATGTCAGATTTGTTGACGTTAGCTCACTGTGATACTTTTCAGCATTCGCAACGTAAGCTCTGGGATCAATGCTTAATGCGCCATCAACGATATATACAAGCCCAGATTTGCTATCGCTTCGATAGGCGAGAAGCAATTTGCATGACTTGCATACCATTCTGAATTGCCTTTCGAGCACTTGCGGGGCACGCTCAATAATGGTCGGGTTCGACAGCACTTCCATCAAGAAACGGCAAACATTCTTTTCCTCATCAAGAATGATTGACGAATCAGTTTGACGGCGAGGGCATTGCTCCAAAACAGCATCTGAGAGCACACAGTATGATTAAGGCGATTAACAAATTATTTAGAACAAACGAGTACCGGTTATCAAAGAAAATGCTCCGCAATGACTACAGTATCTTACAGACAGATTATAATTATCTGATGACTCTGACACGAATCTTTGTTCAGTAACTCGACGAGTTGAGTCTTCCTGAGTGCGTTCTTGCTCTTCTCGTCGCAAGCGCCGTAGTTCAGCCAGCGATACTGAATCAGACATTCCGATTCTTGCCGACAGTCGGATGCTTAATTGACTTCGCTTTTTCAGGGATCAGAGTCAGACGCAGTTTTCTTCACGGGAAAACACTCAGTCTTTGACCAAGTTCTCCAGCAGTACCTACCAAAATCACGATATAAACATATAATTATAATAATTGTTCCATCTTTTTATTAAATTCAAGTGGAATATCACCATACAATATCTCATATTTAACATATTCCTTAAATTGTTCTTTTGATATACCAATTGCTCTAATTGTAGAATATAAATAATAATCATAACTTC
>OUQQ01000476.1:0-16524 GCA_900404475.1 Spongospora subterranea | reverse complement strand
GCGTTTTTCAAAATAATTCCAAATCCAAGAAGAGTTTGCAGATAATTTGCGCTTACGACCACAGTTGGTAACCTTTGAAGTTACTGTTTGCGATGGAGCAGTAATAGCACCATCAGTGGGCAAAGTCTCCAAATCTGAATTGGAAGAACAGCTACTACGATCGAGGGAATAGGAATCACTCATTATTGAAGCAAGGCAGTTGAAAGATATACAGTAGACAAAATTAATTGAAAAATGGTGTGTATTGACTAGTGATTGCCGATTGCTAATTGCGAGGTCAGAAAAATGCCGTACGAAAGTTTTAACGATATTAGGGGTGACCTACATAGTCTGAATAAGGCGTTGGGTTCAGAAAATCCAACTTCTATTTTTGCAAGATTTGACCGGTTAACCGGGCGGTTAACCGGTTACAAAAAAAGCGTTAACCGGTTAACCGGGACCGTAGGTTAACCGGTTAACTCCGGACTTTAACCGAAATGTGCCCACCCCTATGCGCAATAGCCGCAAGTTCGCACATTACTCCGCCACGGAGTCCGCAAACAACAAAATCTTGTTGTACACATTCAAACGTTTTCCCGATAATAATGGGAAGGTCGCATGCGGGAGGGCGTAAAAATGTTCGGCGCGCACAGAGAGGCAAGTCCTCAAACAAGTCGAACGATTTGGTCGTGATCAGCAGTAGTGCGGCTGTTTCTTATTTGTTAAAGGCGTCGCCATCAAACCCAGTCCGTATCATGTCGCAGACCCTGTCGAAACGAGAACGCATATTGGTTGTTGGTTGCGGCGACTTTAGCTGGCCGCTTTCTGTTGCCGCTCATATTGGCGGCTCAAATTTGACGGCAACGTCGTTGGATTCGGCTGAAGAGTTGTCAGAGAAATATGGCCAAGCGGTAGCGTTCAATTGCCAAGCGCTGAAGCGCCTTAGTGCTACAGTGTTTCACGAAATTGATGGCTGTTATTTGAAGCGTCATTTTCCGTCGACAAATTTTGATAGAATTATTTTTAATTTTCCTCGTAAGATGTCTTTTTCACCACATCGTCAATTTTACAAATTCACGCATCGTTTTACTTGTAGATGTTGGAGGCAGTACATCATCTGACGTCGCGAAAAATCGCGAGTTGATCGAAAAATTTATCCGGTCATGTCGTGAAATTATATCAAAAAAGGGCGGCCTGGTGTCAATTAGCCTACGAACGACGCTATTTTATAAATCGTGGGATCTGCCGAGTCTGGTCAAGCGCATCGGGGCGGGAGCGCACATTGTGTCTGAGACTCCGTTCGATCAGTTCGCCGGCTACAAACCACAGCGTACCCATCCTGGAGTATACCACGCCGCGCCATCTGTTGCAGACGCCTCTGTCTACACGATTGGCTTCTCATAAAATCATTATTTCAGGTCGATTTGAACCAGTCTTTCTGCGTTTGAATTGAATGGCCATAGAGGGCTACGCCTCGCACCCCTCAAGGTTGAGGCTGCGTGCGTCAGCAATACTACACCGATATAAATACGCACTAAACCTGATCAGCTTCTACAAAGAGGAGCTGTCGCACGTCGTCCTAATTCCTGTGAATAAATAGTTATGGAAAAACCTTTTCAAATTATTGATTGTTTGATACGAATTTTGTTATTTCCCGAATTAATGTGGTTGCGCCATACACTCTCCTTGGTTCTAGAATCTAACATATTTTACGTTTCTGTGATGATAATATAGTAATCACACCATGGTCCGAAGGAATCTCTCTTTGATTGTGGAGGTTGCTTAAGTTGGCCGTGAAGCGCGAAGGGAAGTGGGTGCTCGACCTTGCGTCGTGCGAACATGGGGAGCGATCTGTCCAGGCCTGTTCCAGACCTCGTTGATCGCGACCGCCAGCTTCTTGATGCCTTGGCTGCCAATATTTGGCCTAAGCTGGCTTCAGATGAACCTTACATTGCAAGACCCGGCTTTTCGCCCAGCATCGAGTCCCTCCACGATGCTTTTCTACCCTTTGCCGCCCTGGACAGATCAGAAACTTTAATTCATTCGTTAATGTCCGACATTTCTAGTCTGGCCCAAGGAATTGCCAGCGATGAATTTACAATAGAATTGCAAAGACGAACGCGAATTATGCAGCAAATCCATTTTGCACTGTCTAGAAAAATGGACAAATTCTCCAGAGAATTGGAAACCCCTCGTGAAACTCAGCTCGCCACACCAGTCGAACCAGGTACTTCAGCCAGGGGTATTTTGCCAATATCGAAAATGCAATCTCTGGGAATTCGTTACGCGATATCCGTCCTCTTGCTTTTGGTTGAGTCCGTTCATGCCAATGGTCAGACTGTTTTGCATGATGTTCTCCAGTTAATATGCGACATGCTTCACGGTGTCCCTGCGCGCGAGTTCGCGCTTGAGCTGTCTGATCAAACTACTATTTGGTTAAAACCTTTGCTGGAGTTCTTCGATCGGGTCATTGCTGATGATAAGATTCCGGTAATAACTGTTGACGCTCTTAAATTTTGAAACTCAGTTCTACAGGCTTTTCTCGTTCTGACACGATTGTTTGATTGGTTGATGTTATGTACCTACCGACATTATAACTGTTAATTTAGGAGCGTTTGTTAGCCGTTTGCGTATCGTTAAAGCTCGGTATTCTTCGTGGGTCTTTGCAATGTATCCTTCAAGCCTTGGTAGAAGTGTATCGCCTGAGGAATCACCATGATGCTCAACTTCCGGATGATTTTTATCATGTAATAATTGACCTTGCTCTTACTCCTGTTGATGGAGTAGACTCAAAGGTAAAATTTCAGAGCTGCGTTACTTCGGCGCAAAAGTGTGTTTCCCGTCCGCTCACTGAATGGCTTTGTTGCAGAGTGCGGAAAACAAATCTGAGTCATTTCCACTAGAAGATCTTGATATATCTGAAGAGATGAGAGCAGCTTCTAAAAGTCCAAAAATGCTGACTTCTCCAGAACTTTTTTCTGGCCTTAATACTCGGGTTTATATTTCAGCTATGAAAACGGACCCTTTTTCCCGGGCTGTTCTGCTTGTCGTCTCACATCTGCAGCGGCATTCACGTCTGGTACTTTCTAGTAACGATCCACTATCTTGCTTAGATATTCCGGAAAGAGCGGAGTCGGGGGTAGGCCATCAACAGTCTCTAGCTATTGAAGTTTCATCAGAAACTTTGACGTCATTGGTTGACTCAATATCGATGATGTTGAGTGCAATTGAGAATTCTCACGATATCGCATGCGCAGAAATTCTACTGAAACTAGTTCAAATAATCAAAGCCCATTTTCTGCAGATGATGAAAGCCCAAATCACCTTCGCAAACCTAGGCCTGCCACCTGCTTTTGCTGTGTCGTGCAGAGATCTGTTTTTTCACTTGGGTTCAGTGGAACTCGACATTTCCGTGCCAGAATTAGCTGGTCAAATTTGCCACGAATTACATGATGAAGTGCTACAAGCCTTCGTTTACGGTTTCGATCAGCTGTATCCAACTGCGAATGAACAAGCATCATATCTTTCGAGTTTGCTCAGAAGGTTTCGAGAGGAACCTCGCGTTGGGTTATCCGCGTTCGAACGTAGCTTAATGGATCTGCTCGTCATGCGGCTGTCAAAATTCGGGCCCATCGCCACGTTACTGTCTAATATGCCAAATGATCGTCAAGAAGCGTCTCATATTTTCGATCTGCTTCTCCTGATTTCCAAAGTGTCTTTTGATGAAATCAATGAACAATTCGAGCTGATAATCGTTGGAAAGACGGACTTTGCTGAAGTACAATGTCCAAGGACGGTCGTTTTGAGAGCGTTGTTGTCGCACTTTTTGTCACGATTAGTTTCGAATTGGATAACGAAAGATAACATAAGCCATGAAGGCAAAAGAGCTATGATGAGCGATCTGGCAGTTTTCTGTCAAAATTTTTTCGATGACGCCTCCTCAGTGGTAAATTTTTGCGTTTTTTTTCTTCTTCCGCCTTTAAACCATGTTTGTTTCTTATAGGCTCGAAATGGGGCTGCCCTTGCGTCACAATTAACCCTGTCAACGTTAGATGAGTTCTTAAAAAGGACCTTCTTCGCCACAGTATATCCTTTTGTAGTCTGTATATGTGCTCTGCCTCGCAGCATAGGTTCTCCCTTGATGCTGCAAATTATGGACCCGCTAATTTCACTTTTACGTTCTGTGGCCGAGTTCAGAAAAATAGTTTTTAACATGTGCATTGTCCCTGTTGTAATAACCCACTCAGACGTGATTGAAAGCGAGCATCCATATCAACAAAGCTCATCTATTGTTCAAGTCGTTCAGATGGACAGGTCCCTAATTTCACTGTTATCTGGCTTTCCTTAAATTTACCTTGATATTGACCATTTGTCCTGACTTAGGTGTGAGTATTTGGAGGTATTGATTGATCCCAAATCGTGTTCGGTCGATTCTCATGATACAATGGAGTTGTTTGCTGGTCAAGATGCCAGCAGAGTCCATATCGGAACCTTCAATGGTCCGCGGTGGAACATCCCCGATAAACCCATAAAAGTTGCTGGTAATCAGCTAACAGTGACATTTCGCTCAACCTCAAAAGCATCTCCCACATGGGGATATCGGCTTCAAGTAATCTGTTCATATTTGTAGAAGGATATGGCGCTAAATTTCTTTTTCAAGGTTATGGGAAAGGAAATAAGCCGCCCATTTCACTGGCTGCATGAATTGACTCGTACACTGTCATGCTTATGTGGTAGTTCTGCGTCCATAATGCTCAATGGGTTTGACGCGTTACCTGTCGAGGTATCTCGTCTGCTGTCCTCCATATGTTACGCCTGCGTCTATCTGATCAGTGGCAAATCAGGATGCTAATCGACATTGGCTAGATTGTGGGCTTCTCAATGGGAGTTTCGAATCCGATTGCCCGCTGGCACAGACGCTTAATCAAGACTTCTTAGATGCTCGCATACCTGTTCCAACATCTGCTGGTTTGCTGGACGTTAGTATTCTCATGATATATAATCGAGACGTTGATTTTCATGTTTTTTTATCTGAAATTTCCCAATTTCGCCGTTATCTAATGTTGCGAATTCCTTTTAGACCGAAGAATCCGATTTTTTAAAGGAAATTGAAAATAATTGCGGTCGCGGGGCTGCGTTACTGTCAAGATTGAACTCATATGCTCGATGTGTCTTTCCTATTCCTGCTAGCGTGAAGCCCTTTGCGCAGCAGGTTACTCGTTCTGTTTTCGCAGTTATCTTGAAGCATACATCTCGTGCGGATCAGGTTAGAAATTAGAGTATGTTCAATGCCAACGCTAACATGCTTGCTAGGCATTGATGTGTGCAACCGAAAAAGAAGTCCATAGGCCTGACGACATCTTGCTTCGTCTCTGGAGAAAGGCGAGTGAAATGGAGGCATCAGTTGCAACTCGAATTGGTCAGGTATACTGAATACATTCAAAACATTGGTAAACACTCGTTTACTTTGGGAATATGCAGGGATACGACCGCCACGCTTTCTTACGGTCTGTTCTTGAGCGAACCAGGTTTTTGCTCAACATGAAAACATCAAAAGCACCATTGCCCATGTTGAGTCTAACTCGTCAGAGTTCCGGTTCAATGTCGCATCAATTTCCAGTGTTGCTTAGGGGAAATTCTCGGTCCCGCAACACAGTTCGACGGACCCTTAAGGCAATGCGAATACTGAGAGATGACCATTATTCAAGTTCCTCACCCCCCAAAGAAGATATGGGGGTCTCATTTTCAGCCAAGGATCCAGATTCATACACATGCAGGCAAATACTACAGTTCGTCCAGGATCCCTCACTCGATATCACAGCAATTTCAGATGCCGTGGTTTCTCAGCGGTCTCGTGCATCTATCAGACTCTATGCTATTTCTTGCTTCAAACAGATGTTTTCGATTGTTCAGGAACGGGATTTGCACATTGACACTCTTCGGTACCTTGGGCAATCGCTGTCTCGCCAAAAATCTGGCTCCTCGCTCTCGAGCCAGCATTTGCTGTCTGGCACTGCTTGTGCTGGCAAGATCTTGTGCGACGCGTTGCTAACTGCGTATTATTCCGTAGTCTCGTTTCTTTCTGAGAAAGCATCTGAGGACGTGGAAACGTTATTAACCATTTCTTTGTTCAATATTGAGATTGGGACAAGAGATTTCGAATTTCTGCATAAGATAGGGGTAGTCCGGTTCCTACAGCCTTTTATTTGTCATGATGCAAATGCGACAAAATGGAATATCAAAATGGCGGCATGGTCTCTTTTTCGTTTATTGGCGTATGTTTCGGCGCGAGCCACAGCTTCATCACCTGAATGTGAAGATAATACTGTGCTGCAGAGTCTGCAGAATGATATACTTGCTGTTGTGTTTACTCAAATTCAGGTATTACAACGCCTTCGACGACAATCTCGTCGAGATCAGGCCGGTAGAAGTAGAGATGGCACTCTTGCTTCTGAAGAATCTTTTTGGAACTGCCCTGCGTGTACCTACTCCAATTCTATTTCAACAAATTTATGCATTATATGTGCTTCCCCGAACTCTGTTGAAATCAAGCTATCTCGATCCCTGTGGCCATGTGCCCGTTGCACTTTTCTAAATAAGCCAACTGACGCATCTTGCGTTATTTGCGATATGAAACGGAAACGAGAGTTAAGCTTATCAAATTCACAAGATCAAATTCTCCCCTTGAAATTTACTCTAAAACGTCGTTCGGTAAAAGAAGCAACGCCCAAAGCGGCAGAAGGAGTAACAGCTTCATTCAAACCTCAGCGGCACAGAAATGCGGCGTTTTGGAGCAGATCTTCGTCAGCAGGTGTCTCTCTCCGTGGGATGGACATGACAGAACCAACCATCGCCGTAATCTCAAGTAAATCACCGGCAATAATATGGACAGCGTCTGAATTGATGGAAAGTTTCTCTTTGTACATTGAATCTGAATCTAAAAATCTTGCGATTGGTGTTATTCCTGTATCAACTCTGTCTACTACGCCAGTATTCAGCTTGGCGTACGACGGCGCGACTGGAAAGCAAACCGGTGATGTTTCCGTTGCCGGTTATGGAGAACCCTTCGGTTTTGGTGACGTTATTACCGTTCAAAGAGCTACGAATACGATTAGTTTTTTAAAAAACGGCGTTGTTCAAGGCGTTTCGTTCGAGGGTGTTTATAATGGGGTAGTTGTGGGCGTATCTGGCCAAGGCGGGGTCGTCTCCTTGGTCGATAAGCAGACGTTCGTTAGTCGCTCAGAAGATTGGGACGAACGTATTAGCAAGGTAATTATTATCCACCGATTTCCGGTTTTTTCGTATTTTGAACGACATAACCAGTGGAAACATGTTTACAGTGTTCCGCGGTCTGATTGAACAATTCCTGTTTAGGTTCCTTTAGAGAAATCGTGCGTGGGATGGATTGAGTTAGAACTATCCGATGTTGGTGAAAATGGGGCTCGCTACCGCGTTGCACCAACCTTTGTACAAGTCGGGGAAATTGATATATTTTTGAACCAGCTACTGTGGCTTATTTGCCGATGTAGCTCAAGCTCTCTTTTTCAACGCAGCATGTGCAGCTCTGATTGGGTTAGGTCTTTGGTTTGCATCGTCACTGACGAAAAAAGCAACTTAATAAGCAGAATGCTTGCACTCAGATCTTGCCGCTCCATTTTTCCTCTTGTGGCACCTAATTCTGAGACTTTACACAAAATAGGGGGGTTCAACGAAGACATTATCGGATATTTGCTTAATTTTACTGGAACGGCGTGTCTCAACATTACCTCAGCACCCTCTTCAGAAAGACTTTGGAGCGCAAGCGAAATGGTAGCGCTTTTGCGTCTACTTTGGTTGGACGACAACTGGTCCATTACAATCTCTAATGCTATACGTTTAGCCATAGTGCATCTACCCGAAATTTTATGTAGGATTGAAGGTTCCCTTCGCGATAGCCAAGACTTAAACGATGCATTTAATGGAAATAATGTTCGCGGCCTCACTGTTGCCTTTGGAGCCCTAAGCGTAATGGGGTCTTGGATTGAACCGTTGCGCGAAGGTGGTCGGGTTGCTTTTCAGCATAATGGTCGCCAAGAAGAAGGGTTTGTTGCAGTTCTAAGAGAATTGCCGTTTTTTATCAAGATTGATCGCGGCAGTCACATTCCAGCCGCTATTGAATGTCACTCAGTAGCGGAAGCTAACGCTATTGCTTTAGAGGTCATCAGTGAAATAGATGTACTTCCTGAAACTTTGTCCACAGTTGCTGATGTCGTGGTACAAGTTGCTGGATTTCTGCGCATCGAAGAGACTCCTAGCATCAGAGCATTGCATATTCTGCAAATTCAGGTAACCTACTTGTGGCAAATCCGTTAGACTCTTCACCGACAAAATCTTTCGTAAAATAGGTGAAACGAATGGCCGCAAAAATTTTGGAAAAGGGTCTACAAACAACTCTTACTCTTAGTGCGCTTATTTCAGGTACTCCAACCTGCATTGGCAGAGGTCGCATCAACACTGATCATTTCAATGTTAGAGAAATCTTTGGATCCTCTGATCCAACTGTGTTCTCTGCCAGCAACGTTGAAGGCACGAGTGAATCTGCAAAGTCTGGAAGCGAAAGTCGTACATTTATCTTCACTTGAACTGCCTCGTAGCGAATTGGCTTGTATCACTGTAGACTCCTGCAAACCAAACGCTGCGCATTCTTGTACCCTTCCGCGCCGCCACGAACCGTCAGTGTTGTTAATTTTCCTTTGCTTTATGATACTTTTCGGAAGCTCAAACTGCAAATGTTCCGCTATAATTAATTGCGTTGCTACAGGAAAAGTTTTGCTGCATCTGGGGGTCAGATTTTGGCGTTTGGAAAGGGAGACAACGGTCGATTAGGGTTTGGAAACAATAACATGGTGCATGCCCCATCCATCGTTTCAGGATTTGGACCAATAGAAAATTCTATCATCAGCGTATCATGCTTCTCTTCTCATGTTGTTGCCCTGACAAATACTGGTGGAATTTTTACATGGGGCAAAGTACGATATTTCAAACTTCAAACAAAAATTTTTTTCGTCCATTTTTTATCATGCAGGAGCTTACACGGTGATTCATTCCTATGAGTTATGTTTTGTTTATTTGGAATCTTCAGGGTGATGATGGGCGTTTGGGTCACGGTGCGACGACTTTGGAAAACTCGCCACGGATGTTGAAAGCCCTTGAAGGGGTTCGATGCGTTCAGGTACTTTTTTGGGTGCAATTTTCGATTTGTTTATATGTTTACATATCAGGTCTGTGCGGGGCTAAACTTCTCCTTCGTCCTTGACGAAGAAGGTTCGTTGTGGGGGTTTGGCAGCAACGCCAATGGCCAGGTCAGCATTTTTTTGTCGGAAATTTCTTTCAGCTTACCACAGAAGTCCAGCTTGGAATTGGATCGTTTCCGTCGCAGATGTGTCCAATCAAGGTTCGAGGAGAGTTAGAAGGCAAGGTCGTCCTGAAGGCGTGCACCGGGGGCTCACACGTGCTAGCCATTACAAGCGATGGCAGCTTGTAAGTGATCTGTTTACGTACAACTGTCTACCCATTTTCTTTCTCCCTATAAGAGTTTATGTTTCCGTTATCTCTTTAAAACAATCTGCGAATACTTTTCCTGTCACAGGTACTCGTGGGGTAAGAATGTCTTCGGTCAACTAGGGCATGGCACTACTCAGAAGTTGTCAACACCGAAATTTGTAAAAGCTGCCGATTCTCTTGGATTTGTTCTAATAGCTGGTGGATGGGAGCATTCCATGGCGGTCACCTCTGAAGGCTGTCTGTAAGACAATTTCAAAAGTGGTGTGCACAATGTCATATTTTTTCAGTTACACTTGGGGAGCCGGCTACGAAGGCAACCGTCCAGTGTGCGGGCATGGCTGCAACGATAAAGAACTACTTCCTCGAAAAGTTGAAGCACTAGCAAGTAAAATTATTATCCATATCGCATCTGGATGGGATCATTCCATGGCCATTACTAATGAGGGACGGGTTAGGATTTATGTTTTCTAACGGAACAACTCTAATTCAACTTCGTTTAGCTTTACACTTGGGGGTCTGGCAATGCGGGAATGCTCGGCCATGGGAACGTCTCACCTGTTAGCGTGCCGACTCAGGTTGGGGGCCCGTTGCAATCTGAAAAGTGCATTTGGGTCGACGGCGGTCAAGATCACACCGTCGCTGTTACTGCTAGGGGACAATTATTCACGTTCGGTTCTGGTGGTGCTCACATGGGCAACGATGTTGCTGCAATTGTATGACGACCCGTAACAGTTTATTCTCCTTAAAGCCTTGTCATTCTCGAAACATTTTTTGTAACAGAATCTTCAAATAATTCTATGCACTCATGTCCACTTGTTATGCTCTTAGGTTCATGAACCACAGGTGATCAAAACTACTCCAGTAGGTATGGTTTTCGGCGCAGTTGCTTGCGGTGATAAATGCACGTTCTCCTTATCATCTCAAATTCCGAGAACTGTCTCTGCGAAACCATCATTGCATATGAATGGTTTTGTGCAACTCCCATTGTAAGTTTCAAATCTTATTCTATTTTTGAGAAGTGTAAATGGATTTTGTCTTGAAGATATCCGCTTCGCTTATATCTATCTGGAGACCCTCAGCATTACTTTAACAACGACAACACTATTCGCGACTTCTCTCTTGGACAGTCGGCATATCTCAGTGGTATAGAAGTTGCGATCTATTACCTCGTAAATTGGGTCTGACTGTGAGAAGGTGGAATAAGGAATCTGCAGAAAGTAACAATGAACGATGTAGTTCAAGCTGGAATTAGCATCAACTTGGGAGATGCCAACTTTAATCTTGCCAAAATGACAATCTCTCTTGCTTGTCGCATTCCGGGGCCTAGAAAAGTCGGTTACTTGTTCAAATTAACATCAGGTCATAGCCACCTTCTGGTATTTATGATGGGTCAATAGTCATCAACTTCGAAAAGTCATGAGCTTTCAGGTTTCAGTTCGTGAAATGTCCCTTGAAGTTGTTACTACAGTCTTCTCGAAATCCTGGACTCATTCTTTGACATGCGCCCCGCTTGAATGGCATACGGTGCTTATTGTAGGGCGTGGCAATCAAATCGACATCTTGTTCGATGAAAGTATTGCGGTTACGATTGATGGCGACTCGTTTGTACAAGTAAAACGGTTTTGTCAACTGGTTTTATTCGGGTATGAACATTTCTTAGATTTTAGGAGCGCTGTCATCCGGACTGGAACTTCATGTGGGTCCTGTGTCAGAGACCCTTCGTGATCTTGCAATATGGGATACGATCCTTAGTCAGGAGCAGGTTGTTAAGATACTCCTCATACTGTTTTTACTTTTATTGTTCCCTTGATTTCTTGCAAATTGTTTATCGTTTATGTGCCCTGTCAATGATGAGGTGGTAATTTCTTAGAATCTTGGGTCTTAAACTGATGCTTCAAACGCTGTCACTTTTTAGATAGTTTCTGTTGTTAATGCGGGCATGGGATTTGTTGCTTCCGATTCTCAAAACGATGAACATCGTCGCCAGACGTGGACCTCAATTGATCTCGCATCTGGTAATGATGCAGTGCTTGCCAAATCAGGAATCGAGACCGAAGGTCCTGTAGTGTGGAATCGTGATCAGGTTAGCGTGTGCGAAGCCATGATTTGACTCAAATACTAATGCCAACCAGTCTGATGGAAGCTGTTGTCTTGTGCTTTCGCCTCAGAGTTCAATACGATGGCGAAACCCTTGGCTACCGACTGAAGTTAGAGCGTTCACTTTCATTGCTGATATACAATCTGATCGTTCTGATTGCATTTTGCCCCTACTTTCAACTTTTGAGCAACCGGAGTCGCATTTTAGCTGGGGCAGCAATGGGAAAATGTATTTCACTATGTCGGAAGGCGATGTCAGCATGCAAACCAATATCCCTGTGCAAACCAGTATTCACTGATACTTTCTCATCTTTTTTATAGGTTTGTGTTGAAAAGCATAACTGGACTCGGATCGTGATTGTTGTCGACAATGTGGAAAATCACCATGCATTAGTTTATGTGAATGGGCAGATAGCTGGAGAATTCGCAAATATCGAGGGTCTTGATCTTCGCGAAGGCTTGATTATTTTTTCGGCTTGTGACGGCCATTCCGCCAATAAAAGCTGCACCGTGTCGATTCGCTCTATGCAAATGTTTGCCTCGGCGCTCTCACCAAATGACGTCTCTCAATTCGGTAAAAAAATTATATCACTGCTATTGTTGTTCAGCAATTATATTCCTAATCCATGTTTAGGGAGTGCGTCAGATTCTACTATTTCGTCTTCATTGATCGCCAACGCATCTGGTTCACTGCTTCAAATCGGGTTTCCGTCAGCGTGGGTATATCGCGCTATGCGTCAAACAAATTTCCAACGGTACGCTGCGTGTCAGTGGATCTTGCAGCATAAATCGGAACTAGAAAAAGATGACGCTCTGGCAAAACTTGATGACGATGCGCATTGTCTCCGTCTAATGGGAATTCCTTTCGACTTATGCCGGCATGCTTTACGATCAAATAACGGGGATTATGAATTGGCAATTGCTGCCTTAACTGCCCATCCCGATTTTGAATCATTTGGTAACGAAGTTCATAATGACGATGACTCAGTTCAGCCTGTTTATCGTATTACTGATGATGATATGACTATTGCTGAAAACCCGGCATATAGATGTATCGATGCTGATAATTCAGCTTTTCCCATTCCAACTTCAGTTTCTGATTCATCTTTGCCGACAAGCGTGACAATTGCTAAAATTATCCAACTCAATTTGCAATTAACTATCGCATATTCCCGTCGTGCTGTTTTGTCCTTGCTGGAATATTTCACTGAACAACGCTCAGTCGATTTTGGGGGTGTTATTGATACTGCGTTTTTGGGGCGATTTTTACGTCTTATGTTATTCCAACCGATGCCGAAAGCGACATCAGTTCTTACAAATCTCTTTCTCCATGCTTTATCTTTAGAGCAGACACATTGGGAAAGAGGCAATCAAACTGCACCTAAATTTGCCAGGTTTTTTGTTGGTGAATGTTTGACTCACTTGGTGGGAACATGTTTACGTCCTGATGTGACGATTGACAACGAGGACATGGCTTTATGTCATCCTAGCTCTGACATAGGAATTTGGCTTCTTAATATTTTTATCAAGCTTCATCGTGATTCTAGTGGCGATGCCACTCAGTTCGTCAATCGATACTTATTATGCGCTCCTGTCGTAAATCTCATATTTCAAATGATTGTTACGTCAAAAGGCAAGCAACGTCTGGAATATTTGCTGATACTATCGCATTTGATTCGATCTGGTGCGAAATTTCAACCAAGTCGCCCACGATTTCTTCGCACTCATCTGTTTCTCATGTACGACCGTGGTAAGGACAACAAACTTTTTTCGACTTTCTTTCAAGCTTTACTGGAACTTGTCCTATCGATTGACCAACGTCAGGGAACGATAGTCGACTCGACGACTCCGATCTGGAACCGCCGCTTCTCCGAACTTCATCGTCTGCTAGAGATTCTCCTGGGTAACGCAGACCTAGAATGGCCACCACTTTTCAAAGAAAACATCACAAAAACCTTACGCTCTTGGAAAGAATTCGACGGCGCCGATCTCGACGAAGTTCTTATCGCCAACAATCGCAGATTCAGTTTAGGTCTTGATGCCGAACTCATCTCATGTATAGACCGAGTGCAGTCTTCTGATACACTTAACGATCCTCTATCTATGATGCAGACAAATGCATTCGATCGCTTCTCTCACATTGATCTCTTGTCAACTCGACTTCGTTGCGTCATTTTAACTTTGTTTAACGAAGTAATCTCAACTGCACTACCGTTGATCAACATGTCCCGTACCGATGCAGAATCGGACCTGGCCAGAATGATTCGTCAAGCGCGCACTCTAATTATGTCTTCGACAAAAAATGCAATTTGGTTGGAAGTTCTATCTCGAACTGCGACAGACGCACAGAACATGGGAATGTCTCGTGATATTCGAGTCCAGATCGACCGGTTTCAGACCGGGCTATGGAAAGAGAAACAGCGAGTTGACATGAAGGGGACTCGAACCTGCTTTGGCCAGATATTTCACCAGCTTAACCATCTATCGCCATCTTCATTCCGGATACGACGTGACGAAAGAGCTTTCAAGGTATTCCCATCATCGTCGTACTTTTGTTAACAGTTTCTTACACCATTTCATTTTGCTGTGTGCACTTTCACCGAATGTCGTATATTCTGATTTCTGCAACATTGTCAAGGTTACTTTACAAGGGGAGTTCTCTGATGATTATGGTGGTCCATATCGCACCTGTTTGGATCTGCTGTGTCAGGAGATTCAGTCGCCCTATCTTCCGCTGTTCGTACCGTGTCCTAACGCCAGGACACGGCTAGGTATAAATCAGGACAAATACGTTCCTGTTGCTTCATCCACCTTGCCCCTGTTCGTCTCTATGTACGAGTTTATCGGCAAGCTAATGGGGCTTGCCATCCGGAGCCGAAATCTTTTGAGTCTTGATTTTCCGTCTATAGTGTACTCTCCATGTTGTTTCTTTTTTCTCAGCTTGTTGATCTATTTTATTTAGATGGAAATCATTGGTTTCAGAAGAAATATTAGACGCGGATATCACCGCAATAGATGCATTGGCGCTTCGAATCGCAACTAACATTGAAAAGATGGAGAAGGATCCGCAAGTCAACGCGGAAAATTTTGAGGAACTCGTGTCAATGAATTTTTCCATCACAGGCAGCGATGGAGAAGATGTAAGTTACGTTTGCGTTCTACATTGCGGAGTTGATAATGCGATTCAGGTGGATCTGATACCCAATGGATCTGAAATCGCTGTTACCTGGGCAAATCGTGCCGAATTCGTCCAAAGACTTGTTGAATATAGGCGACGTGAGTTCAAGGTCCAGTGTGATGCGATGCGGCGTGGTCTCTCTTGCGTTGTACCTGCCCCCATGCTCTCACTGTTCTCGTGGGCCGAGCTGGAGCTCATGGTATAATTCATGTTTTTTGGTTTCCCTTTGATGTTTGAAGTAATAGTTGTTTTTGGAATCCGAAGGTATGTGGCCGCCCAGCCTTTAATCTGGATCTCTTGAAATCGATGACTACATATGAGTGGTGCTCTCCGACTGATGCTCATATTGTCGCCTTTTGGGAAGTAATGTATAATAGGTTAGTCAGTCAGTAAAGCCTGGACGATTGATTTTATATGATACATTGTTGCAGGTTTGACGACGCGCAGCGGGTTGATTTCCTGAAATTTGTTTGGGGCCGGTCGCGTTTGCCAGTATCTGCTGCCGATTTCGACTGTAAATTTAAGGTGTCAAATATGCCGAAATCTCGTCAGAATCCGGACGCGTATCTTCCCATTTCCCACACATGTTTCTTTTCGATTGAATTACCTCGGTATACATCGCCTAGTGTTATGTACGATCGGCTGCTGTACGCGATCACCAATTGCGTCTCGATTGATGCGGATTCCACTTCTGCAGCTCAAAATTCAGCACTGTTTCTGAATGCGGTCACCGCAGCGCTTTCATCGGACGACGAGGAAGCAATTGAAGAAACGGAATAATATTTATCAATCTCGAGGCCTATTGCTGAAAGTGAAAGAATTCTTAGTAACTTTGGAATGGCCAATAAATTAAATAGCATCTCGTAGGAATCTTGCAGTTGATGTTGTAATTTTCCTCGCATTGCGATTTTATCATAACGAATGTAGCCGAATACTTAGCGCACATAGAAATCGAGCACTCGAGTTCAAACACGCATTGTAAGACTCGACCTCGAAAAAAAGCCCCAAGAACTATTGCTTTAGAAGGGACTCGTTGAAAAGAACTTAAAAACCAACAAGTGTTGACCCCAGGCCGTATCGCCTGGGATATATTGATCGGCGGTTTTTCCGAGTTCCGGTACATCAAACATAATATCAGCGTGCCGAGCGGTTTATCATTCAAAACGCGTTGACAAAGTACAACAGGCACGTCCATTTTGGCAACGGTCCATTCGACCGTGGCCTAGTTCAATTAACACTATTTAACCTTGTGATTACCTGAGCTGCATACCATCAGTTGGAAATGCGGTTCAGCATAGTTGACTGTGGCAAAATTCCACACAGATGCAACTTGAGGCTGAAGTGCAATGGCACATTTGATCGTGAGTAGATCAGACTATAGGTCGCAGATTACAATGGACTGTAAAGTTGGTGTAGGAGAGATGATAGTTTAACAGTACATAACGACAGGTGCACCGGTACTAGTCAATACAAGAAAAAGAGTGAAGTTTATTATCCTATTGGTAGGGTCGAGCACAGGATCATAAATGATCTACGATCATTCACCGGTATCAACAACGCTTCCAGTTTAACATGCCCCTTCGTTGAGAAATCGGTTGAACTTGTGATTCGGAGTTTGGAGATTTTTGATCCACGTTCATTCTTGTAGAGAGTATCGCGTTGCCGCTCGAAGCTCGGCGGCGGTAGCGGCTTAGTGAGCAGGTCGGCGATCATCGTCTCCGTTGGGC
>OUQQ01000513.1:0-14873 GCA_900404475.1 Spongospora subterranea | reverse complement strand
CTCCTGAGTCGGCTTCGGTGTCTTTCCATAAGGCTTTGGTGTCTCCATAGTAGTTGGCTTTGGTGTTTCAATAGTAGTTGGCTTTGGAGTTTCCATAGTCGTTGGCTTTGGTGTTTCCTGAGTCGGCTTCGGTGTCTTTCCATAAGGCTTTGGTGTCTCCATAGTCGTTGGCTTTGGTGTCTCCTGAGTCGGCTTCGGTGTCTTTCCATAAGGCTTTGGTGTCTCCATTGTAGTTGGCTTTGGTGTCTCCATAGTAGTTGGCTTCGGTGTCTCCATGGTTGTTGGCTTTGGTGTCTCCATAGTAGTTGGCTTTGGTGTCTCCAACGTAGTTGGCTTTGGCGTTTCAACATCCTAAATTCAAAATTATTAGAGTGTGGTGGTTGATAGCTCAAGCGAGTTACCTTTTTCGGCTCGCAGATCTTTCGACAAAGGTCGAGCCCCTGCTTAGCGCTCTTGAACTCCGATGTCGCCTCCTTGCCCTTCAGTTTGTCGCATTCCGCCTGTAAGAGCGGGATTTTCGCCTCGCATTGTTCAGGAGTCTCCGATCCGGTTACAACAGGGGGTCCAGCGGTCTCATTCTAAATCATCATCATTAGCAACATTGTCACAAGATGAGGTCAAAAATGTTGCATGGACTTGGTGCCGAAGAGAATTTCAGACTTATTTGAAACCACAAACAGAACAACATCATTAGGAGAAACAAGTGATTGCATATAATGAGAATATATAATGAATCGGACATACGGTTGAGTTGCCTTGAGCAGGAACCTTGGGAGAATCAGGTTTTGTCGGCTCTGGAGTATTGCCATCTGAAGCTGAAGATGGCGACTGTGGCGGCTGAGTTGTTGAGGGAGGTGACGGAGACTCTACTGGATTAGCATCAGGAGCTGCTGGAGGAGGCGAAGGCGCAATCAAACGCGATTCACATTCCTGAATGATCGCCTGAACCTTCACCTGATCAGGATGATCTTCTGGGACCCCATCTTTTACCAGCTTATCCTTGATCTGTTTGAGCTGTTGCAACACGGCTGGAACATCCTCGGGATTGGCCAACGGTTCAGTCGCCAGTTTGGCGACATCTTCCGGGACAGTAACCTTGGAAGGAATCGGAGTTGCTGCTGAAGAAGGGATGTGCCCTTCTGGAACAACCCCATCTGGATGATGGAGCGAAATGGGCTCCATCTCTTCATGAACACGATCGCTTCCAATCAAAGACATAATGGCGTTAACATCCTGATCTGGGCCCATTCTTTGTTGGCGATTCATATATGCGATTGGCGGGGCGATGCCATTAGGCTCATGGCAAGAATCGGTACCTAAACTTCCATAAACTGCACCGACCAGGATTATTGCCGATATGCTCAACATGGCGTTTGCCTTTGAAATCATGACTTTCGAAAAATTGTTAAAATAATTCGGTATTTTCCTGTGCGTCTAGTGTTAACTTATTGTTTTGGCAGAATCGTTTTGCAATCGGGTCTGGATGGTAATCGCATGAGTCACATGGACAAGATCCTCAATATTACAGATGACTCAATTGGTCTGCTGTCAATGACATGCCGTTGCCTGGGCCTTTAGGCGGTGAATTTGTGGAGAAAGTGAATCACGGTTCCAGACCGACCCTCGGCTATCAAACCTTGGTCGGTTTTCTGTTCCAATGTGGACCTTAGACGTAGCAAAACTGCAAAAAAAAAACGAAAGTAATATGTGAAAAACGTCAGGGTGGCTCCCCATCTGACCTGGTGGCAATCTCGATCGGGGGCAACTGAATCTCATGGAAAAACAGCAGGATTTGGAAAGGGAGCTATATCGCAACATCAACAGTTGTCAACTTTGACAGGATAACGGTTGTGTCTGATTGGGTTTTGAATTTCACAAGATGGGGGTTTCGTACAATGGTCCGTTTCAAACGCATTGGTGTGATAGCGCATTTGAAACATAAAAAAAACGATCAACGTGACGGTAATAATGGCAGGAATCAGCGACCTAGCAGATCTTCCGATACGAAAATGTGCTGATTTTTACGACATTTTAGTAGTCAAATCATGACATTGATTTTTTCTGAATATTTTGATTCGGTTGGCCAGAATAGCGATCGTCATGAATACCGTATATAACTCATGATGGAGATGGTCTTTAACGATCGGAGTAGGGCGCCATGAACAATCAAAACAGAAGAATAGAATAGAGGGCGCCAATCATTAACAATGCATTTCGACAAAAATCTATCGCAATATTAAGCTCGGGGAAACGGATCAAAACATGGGGTTGGGATGTTTACACCGCATCTTTTCAGAGCAACTTTTAATACAATATTTCGATTTGAGTAAACCCCTTGTCTGTAAAATTGCAGTGACCTGAAAGTGTTAGCCCAATTACTCAAGTTCCAATGGACAGTTATATTTTATTGAAACACAACACAACAGTCACAAAAGAAAGTCGACTGTATCTGCCAGATTGTTTTTTTCAAAACGGCAATACCGTATTCCAATAGCAAAAGACATAATCACATCAAGCCGCACAAGATAAGGATTTTGTTTTTGGACGGTGAAATTCCACAGATTCACTCAAAACCAGAATTCCCTACAACAAACAACAGCACTATCAATACCGCCTTCGCCTGATTTGTCACCAACCCCATCCATTAATACGACAACTAGCGAAACTCACAGTCATAGCCGCTTACAGGCGCAATCGCTAATATTGAACGGAATCTGATGACCACATTCCCAGACCCGATAATTAATGTTGGGTGAGTTGGCCAGTTGACCCGCACGTCAGGTCCCGACGGACTCCGTAACAGGGTTGCTCCTCACCCGGTGCAATCATCTGTTTGGCGCGTTTGACCATTTCGTGTCAACCACACAGGTCTACGGTCGACCCGTCCAACCACCCAATCAATGGAGGGCATTGTCGACTCAATCACTTCCTTCTTCAGGTCTTCACCAGACCCATCCCCTGCTAAACTTGCGGCACCTACCCAGGTGCCATCGACACCAGCACTGTACCGAGCTATGTTAGCGCCATAACGTGCCCATGTAACGTTCGATTGTCCAGGCCGAAAAAGACGGTGCCCGTAGCAGTTGCTGATGAGGATCTCGGGCAACAGGCTTACAAGGAAGCCGCCGCTGAGCGTGCTCGCCGTGCTCGGCGACATGTCCTCAGCCAGACAGCAGTAGCACTTCCTAGCCCAGGTCGGATGGACGACATCAACAGGTATTGCTAGCCCTGGAAAAACATCCATTGTCTATAGATTATGTTGGTGCACGGTCGCAATTTTCAAAATCTCATTGATTGCAAAATATTTGCATCTGCACACAATTGTTCTTTGTTCTGAAGTCTGTCATGTTCAATTCTGACGGTGTTTCAGGGAGGCGTCTGATGTTCTGCAGGTGCCCACTTATGATGGAGTACGAGTCGAATATCATAAGCCCGTTGTGCAATCTGCCGATAAGACCATGACCTATTCCCATCTATTATGGCTTGGCCCTCAGCACCTACATGTAAGATCGATTCATCATTGACTTTTTTCAATTGTCATCTCCGTCCCGCCACCGTTTTATTTTTGTATTCTCAACATTATCGTCAATGATCACCCATCAGCAGATGCGGTTTTACCTGTTTTCCTTCCAACAACGGGATTCCAATGTCTTTGCGTTATTGATTTACCTGCTTGCCTTCTCAATCGTTGTCGATTTTTGTCAAAGCTGTGTCTCAGTCCAATATCGGTTCTTTCGGCCATTGTGAATCCGTTTGCAACTGTACGTCCCAATATATCTGCTGATGATGCTGTTGATTCACAGGGTGGATCATCATATGAGTTTGCCACACAGCTGCAATTAGGGAATGTCACTTTAATGTCCCAACTAGATACCAATGGCATCCTAAATGGTATGTCTCCCACTTTTGCCCCTGGTTCTATTTTGTCGCTATCCTCATATATGTCTGATGCTGTTTTTATTCACCACAAATGGGAGCATTTGTCTGATCCTATATTGTCCAACTGGATGATTGGGCTTTTGTTAACCTTTCTCGTTGTTTTTTGTTCGTGTCATCACAGTATATATCTTCGGCATCATCTGTTCAGTTCACTCTTCGGTTTTGGCCTGATTATGATAAGTTTGCTCTGAAGTATCTTTGCTTGTTGACTTCAACTGAAAGCGTCGTTGTTCTGCTTTATAACATTATTTTCTGGTATAGGGAGGTATCATCATCAGTTCGGTTCATCGCTTCTCACCAAGCTGCAATTCGCAGTAGCACCCTCGTCCAAGCGCCAAGTCGATATGGTTCTAGGAGAGGTAGTTTGCTTCCTTGCCGCTTCTGATTGTTATTTGTAATTGATTTTGAAATCATCATGCTGTGTTTAAACCTGAGTTTTATTTCTTTTTCGTTAACCTAATGTTGCGATTTTGCTATATGTCCCTCTTGGGCATGTGTGCAATTGGATACAGTCTTTTGCTATCTCGTCCGTTGTACTAGTTCATGCTGTATGACGACTGATGATGAGCCCGATTTCAGGTGGATTATGTTGATTCGGACTTCAGTGCAAACTTGAAGGTTTCTCATGACGGCATGATTGTCGCCTCTTATTTGCAATCTATCACTCCTACTATATCAACCGGTACACCATCCCATTCTTTTTCCTTCACCGGGTTCCATTACTGGGAGCGTCTGAAATAGTGTTTCACATCGGGGTTTTCTACGCTTTTTCATTGTCTCTTGTTTTTTTCGTCATGAAATTCTGAACGTTGAAGTTTTGGGCAACTTCATATAATGGACAACTTTATACAATCCTCTCTTGTGGGTACTGTCAACAGAACCATGTTTTTAGATTTTTATTTGCAGCGCTTTCGTTGTTTTGCCTCTAGGTCTGCTGCTTTTGCTCAGATTTTGATCGTAATTGGTTTTTGTTTCCGTCATGTCAATTTATCGGGTGTTAATATTGATCCCTTCAGGTGTTGAATGTTTAGTGCAAACTAGTGAGCTAGTGGCACACAGCCGCTATGTGGCCAGGTACGATTCCAAACTGGGTGGCGACAATGTCAATGTATCGCTCCTGGACCAGGGAACTGTTCACGTCTCTTACGCTCACCGCGTCTCTCCTCGCCTAACATTGGCCAGTGAGTTCAAATTCGATCCCAATACACGAGAGTCTAACGCTAAGGTTGGTTGGACATCCTATCTTGTTCTTGGCCATTTTACTTGATCTCTATTTATTTCACCAATTGCTTCGTTCCAGAATGGTCGTTTGATGCTTGATAATTCCTATGGTTTCCTTACTTGTCTCAGTGTCGTGAGTTGGGGTTTTTATTTGTAACTTGTTCCGTTAGTGTCCTTGCGCTGAATACACTTTGTTGTCGAAATTTTGCCTCTTCATGCTTAAAGATTGTAAGATTGTTGTTGCGACTCAATAGATTTCAACAAAGTTTTTCTCGACTGGGTCTGTCGTAATTTGTGGGTGATTCTTACGTATTTCCCCTATTGGTTTAGGTTGGATGGAAATGGTCATTGCGGCAGAGTCAGCTTCGTGCCACTATTGACACAAATGGTGTCGTGTGCGCCTCCATGGACGAGGCGATTACTCCCATCATCCGTCTTAGCCTGAATGGGGAGATCGATCACTCATCTCAGCAATACAAGTTCGGTATGGGCGTGTCGGTCGGCTAATTTCATCTTGGTCGCGTCTCGTTTTTTCAACTTTCCTTAACTCTTTCTATCGTTGCTTGATCATAAACCCAAATATTGTGTGTGATGTATGTCAAATAACGCCTTGTTGCAACCCTATAAGGATTCAACACGATAGCTATCAGATTGGCCCATGGCTAATGGGAATACGTGCTCGAGAGAGAATTGGATTACCAATACCATTTCTCTGATTCCGTCAATAGCAGATGTAGCGCCAAATACCTCCATTGGGCAACTTAGATTATATCCTGATAATAGTTCATCAGTCCATAGTTTTGTTGTTGATTTCTGGCCATCCCTGGGAGCACGTTCAACAAGTGATAGATGCTATCGCCATTTATGTCACGAATCAGTGATTGGTGGCAGTTTGTCCGAACCCTCATTGCTCAACTTTCTTACTGACCGCTTTTCGTTATCGTCTCGTTCTCCCAACTCCCTTTATATTCCGTCCATCGCGCCGTTCATCAATACTAATTACTTGAACTTTCCCGTGAAGTCCCTCTAACTCGCCAAGCGGCGCAAGTACAACTGGAAGAGACATTACCTGAGCTTGCCCGTTTTTGGCTGGAAACCGAGACTCGCATCACCAGTCTGTTCAACCGAAATGGGACCTTCATGGAGCAGAAGATTTTTAACAGCCCTCCTCAACGACATTAACGCCCTCCACAGCACAGCGGGAACCGAAGCTACGAGGCAACCGATCTGAGGGCAAGTCAAACAATTGTTGGCTGCACAACCTTTGACCTGTTCCGCAACGGATTGGGTCACTCCCTATTTTGGTTCTTCGTGTTCAACCTTGAACGACCTACAGGTTCTCCAGACGGCGTTCACCGCCGCATTTGATGATCCGGATCGAGCAACCAAAGCGACCGATTGCTTTCGTCGGCTGACGATGGGAGACCATCTAGGACGCTATTCGAACGAGTCTCCGTCCACTTGCTCAGGACGTCAGATCGGACACAGTCGACGTTAATTCACCAATATCGCCTGAACGCTGGATTTACAGCGTATGCTTATCCTGGCTGAAGGAACCGACAATCCATTTACGTCGTTGGACCACCTCGTCACGACCACATCTTTTCATTTCAAAATGACCCCGTTCCGCCTACCTGACGCAACAGGAGCCCGCTGCAATACGCCATTCGATATCCATCTGAGCACCTTCACCATTTCCCAGCAGCCACCTCCTGGCCCGCGAGCGCCGCCGACAATTCAACTTATTCTATTACTGTGGGCCCCACCCACCCGATCATTGTTTGGCTAAAAGACATAAAGGCATATACACCAATGCCATCAATTCCTCCTACGTTGATATCCCCGCAAAGGTCCCTAATATCCACCTCAATTGTTCTAGGGCTTGCCCCAATTTGATGGACTCTTCCTTCGCCGCTAAGCATCATTTTTCTAATATGATGACTAGGACGCCCCTCATTGTATCAGTTTCAATCGCCATCAAGTTATTCTTGGAAAAGAATCGGAACTTATGAATATATAGGTCGATGGTTTTTCATTCAGAACATCCTTTTTCATAGTTGACAATTTATCCTTCTTTCTTCAGTCGGATTATTCATGGTTGATTGAGCATAATCCAATTGACGATTGGCTGCAAAATGACGAATGGCGGGACTATATTAAACAGCATTAGCAAGATCGTGACCGAGATAATGATGACCGAACTCCCCTTACCGATTCACCAATTGTGTGTAGACAGGATTTGTTCCCCTGTGGATTGGCCATGATTTGAGGTTTCCGTTATTTTTCACTGGCCAAAGTGAAGAGTAATCGGTAGAAGAGAAAACCAGGAATGCTTGGTGTTGCCGATTGTCTAGTACAACAACGAGTTGATAAGGCGGGTTATACTTGTCATCACTCCCCATCAGAGGTGATAAAGATCGGGAAACTGGAACTAGACTGCTGTTGGGCCCCTTCGTGTTTCGTCCATAAACTAATTGATCAGGGTCTTGGTCGGATTCCCTATTGTTATCATGGTGTAAATTTCTAACAAGATTATACTGATGTCAAATCGCAGGTGGATTCCTGACTCTTTAACTGATCATCTGGGCCTGTCTTGTCACAACATCTGGCCATTCACTGACATACTGTCTGATTTATTGATTCCGTCTTGTCCCAAGACGCCGCAACCATTACTCGCCACCGGCAACCGTGTTCATCGCTGTTAATCTCGGGCAAACATTCCCCCATGGCCAAGTTACCCGACAAAATCACGGGCAGCAGCGAATCAAGCGATAACCACCCTTGATTTACACCTCTTGACCATGGAAAATAATGTCCCAAACATTCGAGGGTTGCCAATCCGAACAGTGCCATAACGTCTGTATACGTCGCCTGAATTTCTGGCCAAGAACAACGCGGATTTTGGTGTAATACTCGATCATGGCTCCACTGGAGCGAAATATGTTCATTGTCGGGCTGATGTTGGGCACGGCCAGGTCTGAGGCCATCAACAACTGTTGTGGCACACATTGCAAACGGGGCCAATCAGAGAGTGTTTGGCTCGTGTTTGAGGGCGGCACGAACGACCTCCATTGTGGGACAATACGTTGTCGCCTCCGATGTTGGACGAGACTTCGCCATCACGTCGGTGGATGTCGTTGTCTCCCTTCGTTATCGTCCCGATCGAATACATTAATCGCTCCAGTACCAAATTTCTCATAAAGCTCACCCAATCCAACGACAATGAGTCTTGAAAGCTATTCGTCCAATGTCATCACGACCCGGCCTCGTATATTTAAAACATTTGACCTTTGGATTGTTTGCTGCGATTGTGAGAACAGAAAACTATTGGGAACTTGTTGTCCCGGAGATATCAACCACCGATCAGCGACCTTGTTCTCAGTTGGCTGACATGGTGGGATGAATGATACGGAAACAGGCAAAGGACCGTTGTTGATCAACAGATTAAGAAAATGGCCATAATTTTGTTAAGGAAATAATTATTAGGGTCCATATCTGAGAGACGTCCAGAACAAGTTAATTCAGCTGAGTCCGGGTCTGACTCACCTTCAATAACACCGAATGGATTTATGATCGATTACCCCCGGGTTTCTCAGCACATTTCGACCGTCTGTGATAATGATCAATATGCCACGACGCGACAGAACACTGTGCTGATTTAACTCGTGCAGAACACTGAAAGAGATTGATATTGGGTCCGAATGTTGTCAACGATAAATTCCCACGACAAATTAAAGAATTGCTGCAAACGACTGTTGATCGGGCTGACAAGACAATGCGACGCGTCGTCATCTAGTTAATTTGTTTGTGATTGCAAATTTTGGCAGATTGAAAACAAACCGTGAACGGGCCTTTTATGGCCAACCGATTCCAAAAAGGAGTTTGTTGCTGTGAATGGTGGGACGTCCTGAAAGAACGGTGTGCCCAGATACGATCAACCAATGAACCTTTCATCGATTGGGGCGACCTCGGCAATGGGACTCGGAGGACACGATCGATTGCCGTCTTGACCGATCGTTGGTCAGGGTTCGACTCGGATTTTCCGAAGGTCGCGGTCCAATCTCCATCATCAGCGAGCGACAACGGTTTCCTTTGTCAGACACTGATTCAATTGCCGATTGTTGAACCGGTGAAGACGGCGTCGCCCGCAAACCTCAGTTTGACAGCTCACTTGAGCACAACGACAATAGCGCGTGATTCGTCAGGATAGTCAAATTACTATTGGAATCTCGAAATTGCCAACACTCCAGCGTCATATATAATTTTAAGAGAGGTCATAAATTACATGAGGGAAAGAGGTCCTGGGGGATGATGGCCCTGGTAATCAACGGTCAATCTGCAATCAATGCCACCACAATGGAACCAGAATACCTGTCCCCGAACGGCCACAAATGGTCAACGCAGTGTTGGCGCCAATGTCGATCTCGTCGTCGTGAACGCCAATTGATCTCAATCACTAATTCTCAAACTCTGATCCCGACAGGATCATCACGACCTTCGCCCGCATCACTCAGAATATCCAACCAACGCTGCACAAACTTCTAATTTTTCAAAATCGGAACGGAACTGCACCCGATATCATTGTTTGCCTACAATCTCACACCGTTTATCGCAATCCCATCGTTCTCCTTGCGTTTATCCTGTAAATCTGGTTGTTATCAAGGTCGGTTTCTGCTGTGGATTTCTCCATTTTTTTGCGATATCCATTTGCGTCTCCTGATATGTTTAACAATAATCGCATCGTCCAGCAATGGCGGTGCTTGCTGACGGTGACATGTTTGGCCATGTTCCAGTTTCTGTTGGACTGTGAAGCCGATGTCGACGTCAAGGGCGGCGCTCGGACAGCCGTTTTTGTTTGTGCAAAGTTCGGAACTTCGCTGAACACTTGTTATCGCGATGCGCCTATTGCAACTGCGCCAATTTGAGCGGCAATCGCCGATCGATGCATGCTGCAAGGATCGTGTCCGCTGCAAAATTCGTCGTATTTCCAGAGCTTATCCGTTTCTGCTCTCCAGGTCGTTGGAAATGGAAATTGCTGGTCACAATCGGAGAACGGCGTTGATCCTGGCCCTGATCGACAATTACGAGTATGATCGTCGGTGAACGAGGTTTTGTCGGGGAACTGATGCTGGACAATGGCACCAATATCAACGCCGCCGATATCAGAGGACGGACCGCCCTCATGTTCGCTGCGAAATCTGGGGGAAATGTATTTTTAATGTTTTTTTCGACACTGCTTTTGTTGATCGCGAGAGTCTCAATCTCTCTCTCGCTCTCCTAAAATTTACCTTTGAACGAGTTGTTGCGCTATAACGGTTTTCCAATGTGTTCAGAAATGAGTGTTATCGTCACCCTAAAACACACTTTTCATCCCAGTGGCGTCGACAATGGCAGTTAGAGCTATCATTTCGATTGCTGCCGCCAAAATCTAGAATTCGTCCAAATGGACATCGAAACGACATTTCAGCATCAGATTTAATAGGAAAACTAGATCCTTTGTCTTTCTTGAACTGGCCATACAATTTCGAATGTGTCCCAACACATAAGATGTCGTTGACATGGATAGCGCCCATCATGTATTCCCCTGAGAAGCATTGTCTTGAGAACACACATTTATCCATTGAGGCCACCTGATAGCCACGTTGAAGCAGAACGTCCAGCAAATGCTTGTGCTCCTCGACCGCGCCTTGTTTGAGTTCATAAAGCACCTTGTTTAGCTTGTTTATCTTGCAGACCTGACTATCTGCGGTTGTCTCAAGCGCTATGTAGGTTGCTCCATATATTTAAGTACTTGATCAAATCGACTTTTGCCTTTTGCGAAAAGTAATTCGGCGTTCAACACGATTTCTTGTGATGAACACCCTCAACAAACACTTAACAGCTCCCAAGAAGAAGGAAAGTTCCCTTAACGTCAGTGCGGTGGCCAGTTGATGTATTAAGGGAACATGACAAGGCCTGATATCATGTATGAGGTGGGAATTGCGGTCAGAGCCGTATTCAATATCAACCAAAGCCATGTAAAGCAGGTGAAAAGAATAATGCGTTATTTGAAAGGAACATTGGATTATGGATTTTGTTTTCAGAAAGGGTCAGGCCGCTCTCAAGTGGATATCAACACGGATGCAGATTTTGCTGGCGATCTCAATGACTGCAAATCTACTTCTGGTGATATCATTTTATATAATGGAAGGCCAGTTCTCAATATATTCAAGAAAGCAGGGCTGCGTTGTCCGTTCGACAATGGAAGCAGAATATATAGCCTTATCACCATAGAAGCAATGACGTTTAACCATTGGCTGGGATGGGTTGCCGGAGAAAGTGCTCTACAGCCCATGATCATCTTCGAGGACAACCAATCTTGTATCGCGGTCGCTCGATAGACACCTAGTTCTAAGCGGGCAAAGAATCATGATATACGTGGTCTCGTTCTCAATAATCAGATCGAGCTCGAGTTTTGCCATACACAAGACATGATTGCAGATTTCGACGGAAGTCAGATTGCCATTGCACCTAATGAATGGTCCAAGGGAGCTTGAATTCACAGAGATAAATTAAGAGGCTTTCTAAGATTGCATCCTTCCCCGGTCTCTGTCTCATGTAGTATAAACAGATTGTCACTCCAATCGTTAGCCAATCACCATCAAATTGCATCGAATTCGCAGGTTGCTCTTATACCGAATTTCTTGAAAGCATCTGGTGTATATTTCGTGTCGTGCTTGTGGTAGATGAAGTTGACGGTTCAGCAAGAGTAGCAGTAGTCTCGAGCTCCTCACCATGAAAAGCGCTTGACCTCAAACTTTTTGGACCTCAAAGACGACGTCAATGGGGACGTTGTGCTGGAAAGCAATTGAAATCACGACGCAATGTTGTGATGTTGGATTCGGCATTTTGATTGAGCGATATATTTTGGACGAATAATCGTGCAAATTTGGTGGTTGGTGGTGGCGCTCCAGGTTCGAGTTGTCGCCTCCACTGCCACAGAGTTTATCATGGTCGTTTTCCTCTGGCTATGAATGCTGTTCATGATATGGTTGCCCCTGACGATGCCCATGACCTTCACCCCGCAAAACGCGAAACAATCAACCGCTAAACGATAATCTAGACCTCACCAGCGCTGCCAAAACGGAGTGTCGTTTAGTTGAAGAAACAAGAACGTGATTTCAGGTTGATCTGATTGATACACGATTGTCTGTCGGTGATATGGGACACTTGCAAGTGTTATCTTGATCATGATCACCATCTATTGTTTGTACGGCAACGGTTTTAGCAATCCGTCGAAAAAAATCAATCATATAGTAAACTCAGCACATCTGATCGGTCTAAATACCCTGATGTGTACACAATCTACCATTGATGTTCGTGATCAACATTACAACGTTCGGTGTCGAACAGCTCCTTCTTATATTCATCATTTGTTTGACTAGGTCACATTTGAAAACGCACTAAGGGATGTTTGCAATACCCGCAATTGTTGATGAAGTTCATAGATCAGTTTTGCCTCAGATTGTGATCGTTCCATCGTATCCTTATCGGGGTGTTGTTTATTGGTAAACGACCGACCCCATTTTTTTAACGATTTTTCCATGTGTGGTATTTGCGCCATCTTAGTTGGCCCCACGACAGTTTGGTCATTTTCATAATGTATTGCACTGTTATTTACTGAATCAGGATGGCACCATTGAGCAGTGTTTTGTTTGAGATGATAATGTCTTTCGAAAATGGTCGTACTCACCGAATGCAAGAACGTTTAGGCATGCCCAATATTTCCCTCATGGACAGCTTTGTAATATCGTGGCGCCTGCATTCAATTGGGTCAAACATACTGCCAAACAGGCCATCAGGAGTTGTTATTCTTTGGTAGTTCAAACAGTATTTGCCAGGATGACCATTGTAGACTGAACGTTGCGGATTTCGTGTAGAATGTGGCCAGAACATCTAGGTAGGACCGGGACTGCAATTTTATTGACGATTCCATCAATGAACGCCAAGACCCACCTTAGTGTTGATTAGGGCGTTATAGATCGGGGATGTGTATTGAGACAAATCTCTCTCTCTCAACACGTTCATTGAAATATATAATATCCTTGTGCTGGAACCAGATCAACTGAACACTACTACAGTACTCCCTCAGTCCAATAAAGTCAGGTAAACTCAATGGGTTTTAAGGCGACATTATGGTAGGGAATGCGAGAACCGCCATAGTGCTCAATTCACTCGTCGATTAATTTCGTCGTCGAGGCTAGCGTTTTTCGTCGAGAGTTGTCGGCATATGCAGAATCAAGTCGTGTTATTTATCGCACAGAGGAAGTTGGAAGCTGGTGAATGCAATGAGGATATAGTGTAGGGTCTCAGGAAGCACCACCAGATCGACATTTCTCACCGCACACTTCAACGTTGGATTAAGAAGCATCAATTCCAGCGCTCCCTTCCAGTTTCGGCAGTCATTATGAGCACCGAATGGATTAATGATGTTTGACCAAAGATTATCCGTAATATTCCATTACAAGATATACGATATCACTTGCAAAGGAAATATAACCAACATATCTCCATGCGAACTTCACAAAGAATTTTACAGGTAAGTCTATGATTCCACCGCACGTGTTGTGATTTTTATGATAGATTGCTATGGGAACTACCAAAGCACCGTCAGCGGTGGCCAGCAAATAATCTGCAACGTCGTTTCCAGAGTGAAGGCAACTTGACAGGGGCGCCTTTAGAAAGCTTCATGGGTTTTTACTCCAATGGGTGCATGAATTTTGATCAATGCAGGATTGATGGTTGTGGCAGAACGGGCACATCGCTGACGCTTCTCCCCACCAATATCGGACGCAGCCAACTCGGCTAGCTGCTCCTTGATAGACTGCTGAACAAGGGCGTGCCTGGATGGGCAGTCGGAAGGGCATTGCCCGTCCGGTTTTTAACACCGCTGGCAGAACATCCGACGAATCCCGGAGGGAGTCTGGGCGACCCTCGCGACGGAGGAGATTAAATAGGAAGGCCCACGACAACTCTCGACGACGAAATAATCGACGAGTGAATTGAATGCAACCACCCACAAACCCTATTATGGACATGGCGCCAATACGGTAGCTCAATAGAGAGCTTTCACTGCGAGCTTTTCAGCAAGCTATAGGTCTATTTTTGGATTCCAACAGTTAAATAAATATCGAGTTTTAACGAGTCAAAAGATCCGGTTTTGCATGAACGTTCCCTTTCCGCCCACAGCTCAAATAATGGTTGTCGGTTTTGAAACTGATGGGGGAGATGCCCAAGCAAGCGGACATGGACTATTGAGCAACGAACAACGCCAGGCGATATATTAGCTGCTTCTGACAAAAATGCAAAACGAGAAGCAATGCATGATTTACACTATGCAAAAGGGTGGAGGAATCGAGGTACCAGATCCCTCACATGGGCAAAGAGCGCTTGGAGCGTAGTAAATCCCTCCCAGCCACACTTGAGGTTGACCAAGCGTTAATAAAAGGAGTGAGAGAGTCAATAAAGATCATGCATAATCGGTGGCACGAAATGCAGTAAAGAATGACTGTATTTCGTACCGATCAGACTTTGGGAAAGAGGGAGTATTATTCTCGAGACCGACGCGATAGACCTGCCAAATTCTGCTATTGGAAGCCAGTCGTAAAGGCCCAGCCAAACGGCGACACACCAGGGCCAATGCCTCGACACGTTCGATTCTGTCTCCGCTTTCG
>OUQQ01000121.1:0-39995 GCA_900404475.1 Spongospora subterranea | reverse complement strand
GCGACCCCGAAAGATAACTGCCATATGTATGCAGGTAGGGCATCGGAAATTGATAGCGAATTAAAATCTTATTCACAGGCACCATATCTATAACCATTCGAGGTCGAGTATAAGGATCCACCACAAAGGCCGGCGAACCCCATTCAGAGGAGGTTTTCCGGAATATCAAATTGCACCTTTCCAGCTCGCTGGTCCACGCCTCAAGATACTCTTCCGCTACTCGGGACATCCTCGATTGGCACTGCTCCATCCTTAAGCCTCAGTTCAAGTGGTTCGACTTTAACAGGTGGATCACAGCCCAATTCGACTCGAAATATATCTTGAAATGAAAAAAGCAGCGAGTTGAACTTGCAGATAAACTCCTCTGACGCTCATTTTTTTTGGCAATTTTGTAACAGGATTCTTAAAGAATCAGTAATTTCAGCACCTGAATCTTGTCCAAAATCGAGGCGTTCAGGATTTCAATTGATGATCAAGCTCAGAAAAATCAGCTTCCAACCTTCTGACCTGCAAGACATATTAAGGCGGGTCAAGAGATTTGGAACCCATACGATCAAACTGAGGCAACAAGCTTTGAGCCAGCTGAAACAGGTTGAAGCAGCGTTGCCCCATTTTTCTATTTTCCCATTTCGCTGAGTTGACACTTTTCCCAACGCTGCGACTGGTCAACTCCCACCAATTTGGCCTGGCAAAGGTTTCCAACCACAGTTTTCTCAACCTTCAAAACGGCGGACGTCATGGTGATCATCTGCCCTGAAAAAGCAGCTTTATTGATCAAAGATTCAGTCGCGAAGGCAAATCTGGGGCAAAAAATAAAGGGAGCAATTCGTAGGTTCAACCTCTTCCAGATGAGCCAACACAGTTTGATCGTATTGAAGCCAGATCCCTTGACACGTGGGATCCCGTATCGGGCGACTGGAGCCCCCGATTTATTCGATTTGGTCAACCTGCACCGGAGATGGCGGACCAACAAACATCCCTTATATGACGCGTGTCTGTGGAAATCAACATTCTGAATAACTGTAGCTGTTGGTCAACTTTAAACGGTGGGCTCCAGTCGGCGTGGTACTAACTCTTGCAGACATGACAGAAGCGCAGGGAACGGAGACGTCCCTGACAGATTCAGAACTAGATGTATTGGGGATCACGATCGAATTCACATACCAGTGTTCGACGGCAAGGACACTAATCTCCATTTCTGGCTGAAGAACGCAGCCATTTACCTACATGTTAAGGGGCTCGGCGACATCGTCGGGGTCGATATGGCTGGCACACCTACACCTACTGGCCCCTTCTCTGCAGTACCAACGGGAGTCTTGACCAAATTTAGACTTACGACCATTAACACTGATTCGATTAAATCTAAATACAGATGACGTTGACTGTCTATCATTCAGTCTTGCACACAGCAGCTCAAGCCTGGCGATACATCCACTCACCTGACGATCGGTCAAAGCCGTTCTCTCATCACCCAAGCTGTCCACTCCTTGATCTCAACAAGGCAACGCCACGACGAGCCAAGCCGGGAGAATGCATCCAGACTGTCCAGCGCTGCCTTGGAGGCTAAGCCATCGTTCCAGAGAAGATACACAAATCAAGGAATGAATTCGAGGCGACGGTCATGTTATTTGGAGTGAACAAGCATTTCAAGGCGCTCCCATGTATCATCAATGCTCAGGCGATCGGTAGCCGAGTTGACCGCTAAACTCAATGGTCGCGATGGTTCGGAGCGTTCCTCCTTCATCAGCATCGTTGTCAGTCGTTTCGTGCTTAGGGGCGTATTCGGTCGGAAGACCAGCTAAATCCCACAGCGCTCATTTGAATCTGCTCCTCAAATTCCGTCGCTCTAAATTGTGCTCGACAATCGAACTACGAATTTGCCTCATTGCTCGCTACATCATCCCGACCGCTCTGGCCCAGATTGCGAATCTCTTGGCCTTCTTCAAGCCATCCCTCCTCCGCACCAAACATTGGTGCTGGCCTCAGCCATAATGCATGTGTTGTTCGTCCGCAATGTTCTGAGTGTAAGTGATGGTTGAACCGATTGTCCAGCCGAGCGAAAACGTTCAGATCATCGACAAAGGATGATGAATCAAGTGAAAGTGGGGAGCCCCTGGCGAACATGCTCTGGCGGCTGACTGCAGCATTATAGCAATCGTGATGGTCGGAAGGCAACGACATTATATAGGGCGATATTCAGTGCAACACGTACCGGTAGCAATGATATAAAATTGATAGAATCCATGCGCCGCATCGGTCATTATTTAATCTCGGAAGCGGTAAGGAAAGTTTGAGATGACCCTAATCGGGCGCGGATTGGCGTGGAGGTCTTCGGTGCGAATGCACACCGAAAATGACGAAATACAACAGTGTGAGCCCCTGTGAAATGATTTCAATGTCGCGTTGCAGGCAACACGTCTGACTAGTTCACTGTGTATGGAACATATTGTGATGGAGCGCACCGTTTAACACCTCAACAAGGTGTCAATTTTCGCCACACTTCGAGCAACGGNGCTCTGGCGGCTGACTGCAGCATTATAGCAATCGTGATGGTCGGAAGGCAACGACATTATCTGATAGGGCGATATTCAGTGCAACACGTACCGCTAGCAATGATATAAAATTGATAGAATCCATGCGCCGCATCGGTCATTATTCAATCTCGGGGGCGGTAAGGAACGTTTGAGATGACCCTAATCGGGCGCGGATTGGCGTGGAGGTCTTCGGTGCGAATGCACACCGAAAATGACGAAATACAACAGTGTGAGCCCCTGTGAAATGATTTCAATGTCGCGTTGCAGGCAACACGTCTGACTAGTTCACTGTGTATGGAACATATTGTGATGGAGCGCACCGTTTAACACCTCAACAAGGTGTCAATTTTCGCCACACTTCGAGCAACGGGCATGACATAACAGCCTCAACGACGAATACCAGATGATTGACTCGATCAGACATTCAACAGCCGCGGGTAATCCGCTAATAATCTGCAGTAATGAGAACTGGATATGTGAAGATTTATTTGCAAAGAAGTTGAGACCTGTTATAGCCAAAAAGAGCGCCCAAGGTCAAACAGCGCCATACGTGGCTTGGGGAAGCGGTGCCTGTTGCTGCAACTGATGGCTGTAAAAATATCAAACTGCCATACGATTCTTCTCAACAAAAACAACCGAGGGAGAATCTACACAAAAGACTAAGAACAGTGAAATCGCAACACCGTCAACCAAACTTCATCTTCTGATCGTGGTTGTGTTTATACCAGGCACAAAACTACACTCAATAGATATATTCAATTTACAGTGGACCCAGACCGTGGCGATTGAGAAATGTGGCCTCGTTAGATTGTTGACTAGCGACCAGCATGATTTTCGAAAACGGCCTTCGGATTGTTCATATCTCATGAGTCTTGGATCGATACTCCCGATACGTTCTCCATGCCGAGGGCTTTCTATCTGGCTCTTGTATTGGAGGCGAATCGCTATGAGGATTCCAACTACGTCCAAAAAGGTTGAATGGAGCAGGTTTCGGACGATTGGATTGACAGTGATTCTGTCTCCTTTCTTGCAGGTCATCGAATACTGAACCAAAGTGCTGATCCTCATGGTCATCAGAAGGTGAACCGAAACGACGACCATGAGACCTTCTTGGCCGCCGGAAAAACGATTCAGCTTCATCAAACATGTCTGCAAAATTCCTCATACTATTGAAGATATCCATGTCGTTGATGGGGTTTCCGGATTGCTCCGAATACGGTGACAGCAATGGTCCATTTGTAGGAATTTCTTCAAGAGGACGTCCAGGACATTTACGATAAGACTTGACTACTTTTCGGCAATGAATGCGGCCGTTTTCATCAGGATCACAAACGGTGTGCTCGGCCACCGTATAGACGCATCCATGATTGGTGGTATCGATGTCCGACGAGATCGGGTCGTTTCCCATCAGGACACAGCCCCCTTTCTCCTATCGACTATGGTCGGTAGAGTTTGCGCTGGCTGACAACTCTCGTCGTTGCGACTTCCACTGGAATGACGAACGATCAAGCACTTGTGCCACCTTTTGTCCCCAACCTGATTCGCTTGGTTGTTCTTTGTCGGCGTGGCCTCTCGCGCAGAACGTCATTCGTCAGATGACACCCGACAGACACTCTACACCAGACACAACCCCAGATAATGACTGGTCCACTCGTATCCCACTCGTGGAGCAGTGATATAAATATTTTGTTGATGATGCTGTATGTAACATTGTACGTGGATCAAACCGGGCGGGGCTGATGGCGCCAGCACATGATTGGCGTAACAGCGGGGGGTCTATTTGGTAAACGAACCATCCCCTTCATTTGTTAGCGCAAACCTATTTGGGTAGCGACACATAGTTTTTTTCCTTTTTGTGTTGAACTGTTGAACGCGATCTCGACTCAAAACAGGTTGCGACAGTGTTACGCTCAATGAATTGCCCTTGAAGTCCATATTGTCGGCCGGCATTTTTCGACAATCTGCATTAAAATTGTAATGGATTCGATACTATATGTAGTTTTCCTACGGTTTACGAATCTGCACTTCTAATAATTCCCACATCAATACCTTTTGTTGGAGACATCCACCACGATTGCTGCCTGAAAGAATCAGGAAATCGAGGAAATGATCAGACAGGTGATGGCCAGGAATTAAACAAATAATTTAACGGAAGTGTTATTATGGAGTATCTGAGTCGGGACAATTGATACATAATTCCCTGTATTGACAGGATCGACATTTCCACGACTCGCCCGACCTGTAATCTCAACATCAACAACCTATATATCGTCTGCCCATTTACTCAACATACAGCACCGGATTTGGTCCACGCAAACCAGACCAAAACTCCAGAAAATATCCAACGTCCCCTTGTAAATGCCGATAGTCGAAACTCCAAACGTCGTCGCCAAGATGAGCACCCGATCCTTGTAGCTCGTAGATTACCTAAATAACGTCGATTCAGCATTTTCTGGTTTCGCAGGACGTAAAATAAAACAAAGAACCCCCTACTTTCAATGTTTCGCTGCTCTGAGAGAGGATGTGAAACCTGTTGACAGCGACTTCGGCAATCTGACCAAGACTGCGACCCGCCAGATCGACGCGCTGAAGTTCGGTGGTGACTTGTTCAGAGAACGAGCGAGTATTTGGGTCCAGATATCGGGCATGAAGGAAGCGGTTGATCCAATCGGCTCCCGACAAGCTGTTGACTAGACCGTCGAAAAGATATTTATACAGCATCAATTGCATCCTCGACGTGCGCTTCTGAGCAAATCCAGGAATCGACGGCACCGATCTCGTCTTGTTATCCATGATGAATGGAACTGGAGAATTGGCTCCGCTGTTGAACCAACAATGAGAAGCGGGCTCGGTTTCCGGAAGGGGGTGATGATGAAGTTGACCTCGGTTGCCCTGGATCGGGTCGCATCTCGATCAAATCAATCACGCCAATCGCCCATGTCGTGTCTTCATCCGATTCTGTCAGTTCATATCGCAACGGATCAAGACACCCGAATACGCAAAGCTCCCGTGTTCGCCCGGTCCCCAACAGTTCTTCTAACCACATCAACGTCGATGAGCAACCTGATCTGGCCATTAGGTGGTGCCCATTCACCTATTCCGAATATCATGTTCAAGAAACCTGCAAGAAACGGGAACTTAGTCGATAAACATAGAAATTAGGGTGAAGAAAGCGAATGTTCTCGTACGACATGCCCATTGATCGGACTCGGTCACGATTGATATGTTGCGAATATCGTGAACCTCTAGCTCGAGATGCTCGTGACGTTTGATTCCAGCATTCATGGCAGCCGTTCGCTTCCGGGGTTGCTGGAAACAAATCCGTCGTTGAGGACGTTTGTCGAATACCAAAGGACTCAGATACTACCAATTACCTCTAGACTGAACGCTGTAAATATCGTCAGGACCGATGCACATTGTTCGAAACAGGTGATCAAGAACCTGTCTGCATTTCACACCACACCTGGGATGAGATATCGCTAACGCTCAACGTGTTGCCTAGTCGGAACCGCTCTATCGGTGATCGTGTATCCTCGATATCGCCCATGATGATTTTAATATCCCTCTTGCCTCTCCTGCCCGCGATCTAATCGCGGACCCAATTAATGATCCGGATTCCGGACCACTGGGAGGGGGGCGCCTTAATCTGCACTGTTTCTACCAGATCAACCTTTTATTCGAACTCATTTACTTATGTTCTGCAAGCAAGACAAAGACAGGTGACTTGTCAGATATTGGCCCTTTGTTTCTCCGATAGACGTTGAGTGCTGAACAATTTGGATTGATTTTCACGTAAATCGCAAGGGAGGGGCAGTGGACAAGTGACTTAACGTCTACATTGGCAGCAGTTCTCACCCAACGGCTGATGCGTTGTGGCGATAGCTCAAGTAAGCATGAGTTGTGCCGCCGCTCAGAAACTTGCGTTCCAACGCCATTATTCTAAAATGCTACTGGAAATTTACTTTGCAAGACGTAATGGGCGCTCTACTAAGTATCAGCTTAGTCTACCGGTTTTGGGCAACACCATTGTAAAAGCATCGTCAACACACTAAAAAGCAGGATGCCACAGTACGTCTTGTTGGTGAACGATTTTGTACACAATGAAATAATTCGGAGCCCTGAGGACAATGAATCACTTGGTCAAACATATCCCAGAAATAGGAAAGTTTTTATTCAATTTATTTGCAACTGATGCATGCACAATCGATTTAATGAAACACGAGACGCAGCGTCGACTGCAGAATAAACCGTATGCATTTGTGATTGTTAAAAAATCGCGCTGACGTTAAAATATGGAAGCCTGCGGGGGTAATGGTGGACCATTTACAGGAAGGCCTGATGACGACGAACGCCGATCATCTCTTCTGATCTCGTCACGACCACGGTTCGAACTTGACTATATCGAAATATAAGTTTGGCGAAGCATGAACACGATAAATAAGTATATATGGTGTTACCTTTTCATCACGATATCCACGAGAAGAACGATCACGATCATAACCCCGTTCCCTGTCAGCAGGACGCTCACGGTCCCTGAAGCGATCCCGATCCCGGTCTCGCCGATCCTCACTGCGGAACCTATCGCGGTCACTTCGGGAATCCGCTGCGCGTGAGTCTTTGCTGTAATGAGCGTCGCTTGACGATCTTGGACGATCCGACCTACTATCGTCTCGCCGCATCGGAGCAGACGATGCAGCGCCTTTCTTTTTCTTGTCACCCTGCAGAGCGTTGTTGTCAGCTGAAACGTCGAATAAACGGCGACGAAACAACCTTGCGTGTTGACCCAAGACCACCACCTAACCGCCTCGGCTTCCAGTTTGGTACCGTCCTACCACGCTCCACATCGACGCAAACGCGGCGACCTTTAATTTTCTTACCGTCATGAGCTTTATAAGCATCTTTGGAAATTTTCGTCAATTTAAAACCATAACAAACACAATTACAACTGACGTTTTAGATCCTTCTCGTCTTCAAACTCGACAAAAGCGTAGCCCCGCGACTTGCCAGTTTTGATATCATTTACAATCCGGACCTGTAAGATGGTGAGAAAGCGGCAGAAATGACGAATTTTGAGAAACAATTTCCATACCACTTTAACTGGACCGCTGGACAACATTTCTTTTTTCAGATCGTCTTCGGTTACTGAGTAGTCAAGTCGGCCAACAAACAGGGTTTTATAAGCATCTTCCGTCGACTTTGGGTTTTCTTGAGGGTTCCCTGGCAGAAATTGTCAGAATTTGTTTCGAACAAATAAATAAAAACACATGTGTACAGGTTTTGGTTTGGGACAGCACCCGCTTGATAGCTTTTGCAGTCTGTTTTTTTGATCGTCGTGCCTTTTTCTCTGGAGCAGTTTCAAATTTGACAAGCGGGGCAAGTTCGTTTGGATCTTTAAAACAATTCTTGAATGACGCCAAGCCTGTTAACGGACGCGCTCTTTTGACAACGTGCGGCTCCAGATACTCCAGCGGCGGGCGTGGCGCGAACATCGACAGCATCGCCGGCGGCATGTAGTGCGCCATGGTGTGAGGACGAGCGGCGGTCGGTCTGGTCCCGTTGGAGGTGATTTACAGGCTCACCCCCTTCCGTGTTCTTATGTTGTGTGAGATGTGCAATAGAAGACCGTGACGGACTTGTATCATCACTATCAGGCACTCTCTCACCAATAATACAGTACCTCCACATCCCTCACCCTTATCGTGCCCGGCAAACCAAGGTTTCCAATATGAAGTGCCATTGCAGCAAATCAGGGATTTCACCCTTCGTCAGCTTGACATCTGAATATGGCGGTGGCTATACTGATACACTTGAAATCTGAACGGGTTTACCGCATTACCTGAAATCATTTACAGAAAAAGATAATAGATCACCTGCTGGTGGTGACTTGCGACTTCAATTTAATAAAATATATCTTGTAATAAAAAAGGTCTTGTTGAGAATCTCTCTGAAATCTATCTGAGATTCACGCAGAAAGTTTGCGATAATATTCGAGGGAAATGGTGTGCTGTAGGGACGATATCGTTCGTGATGGTGGATGTTTCGTTCTATGTTCAGCTAACGCATCTTTACTTCTTTCCTTTTCGTGCTGTTCGCTTTTGTTTTCTTTGGAGTTGGGGGCAGAATGTTGCTTCTTCGTGTTTGGGTGTCGGAACTGGTTAGGCTTGAGGACGTTGTGGGCCGGCCTGTCGTTTGAGTAACTTGATGATTGAATCGAAGCTGATCGAAAAACTGACATTGATGAGGAATTGATGAACTTGTAGATTGCTGTGACGTCACATCGTTCCGGATGGCGAAATTCAATTAAAAATTATGAGACGGTTTCTGAAAATGAATTCAGCAACTTTCATGCTACGTAAAATTTTCACCCCTCTTCAGCAAAATCCAATGCTAATTCATATAACTCACTATAATAGCTTTTTATATGAAACCCGCAGCGTTACTGCATTGCCGATGTCTGTTCCTAGTGGTTTGATAGTTTCATAAGTTCGGGAAGAGCGAGCATCTGCTGTCTTGTCAGGCAATGCGGAAAAACCCCACGAATAACATCTGTGATGTTCCGGTGCTCAACGCGTCGTTCGCCGCGATCGAATAGTATCCCAGAGGTGTTTCATGCCTCGCTGTCCTACCAGTTGCATGGAGGTTCCGAAGGGGTGGTAGGGCTCATCTTCTTCCGACACGTCTTCATCAGAGGAAGTTCTGACCAACAGCAGAGGACTTAAACGCAGTCGAAAATAAGAACGCATCGGTAAGGACGCACTTCGGCAAACCAGTTGCTCAGAAATTAGGCACAAAAAAGCAACGCTACCCTTTTGGGTGGTTAGGACAGCGAGGCAAGCTCCCCATGAAACACCTGTGGGAAACTATTCGATCGCGGCGAACGACGCGTTAAGCATCGGTACTGTACATCACNGGGGTGGTAGGGCTCATCTTCTTCCGACACGTCTTCATCAGAGGAAGTTCTGACCAACAGCAGAGGACTTAAACGCAGTCGAAAATAAGAACGCATCGGTAAGGACGCACTTCTGCAAACCAGTTGCTCATAAATTAGGCACAAAAAAGCAACGCTACCCTTTTGGGTGGTTAGGACAGCGAGGCAAGCTCCCCATGAAACACCTGTGGGAAACTATTCGATCGCGGCGAACGACGCGTTAAGCATCGGTACTGTACATCACAAATGGGTGTATTCGCAAATTTCTCTACCTTGGCTGACAGAACAGCAGACGCTCGCTCTTCCCGAGCTTATGAACTCACGCAACCACCCAAGATACACCCATGTATGTATGTATGTGTACGTTGGCTATGCGTCCACGACTTGGTAACAAAGTGTTAAATGGCAAAAATAGCGTTAGTTGGTATATAGGGAGTGTACACTGCAGTACACTGCGTGACTTGAAAAAGTACAGTTTTAACCAACAAATTTAGGTAGACATACAGTATTGACATCTGTGGTAGAACCTTTTTTGAAATCCGAGTGTAGCAACAGTGTCTCTTCATTCAAAAAGGTAATGATATATATAAAACATATTCAGGTCCTATATTAGATTAAAACAACTGCGAAGCCGGATCGTAATAAATATTGAGGTCCATTGATTGAGACGACGATAAATCGAATTGCGGCATAGATGCCAATTGCGATGAAGCAGATGTGTCTTCTTCTTGTTCAGATATTAAGGAAAGCGGCACGGATGGCGACGGCATCCATACTGATGGGTTCTGGTTGTGAATGACTTGTCGATGCCCCATGATGATTACAGGGGCGTACCAGTTCGACCGTACCAAAGGCTCCGACTGCTTCAGCTCGCTTTCAGCATTTGCCGGAGCGTTTATTACAGGCTGAGGATATGGTAGAATCTGAGAAGGAGTCCAACACGCGGATATCGGATTTGTCTCTCTGAAGTTGTCCAAATTAAGAATTTTCGAGGCATCCGATATTCTTGCCTCGAAATCGCGGCGATGAGTCCTGATGTGATTGGCAACGCTCTTGGCACTCGTAAACGTCCTCCCGCACTGTCCACAGCGATACAAATCTGATTCGACGTGCCACATAGCATGTCGCCTCATGTCTGACGCTTTCGCTGTAGGTCTGACATCACCGCCGTTGGCCATGTCACGACATGTTGAGCACCAGTAATGCCCTTTCAGTGGTACATTCCCTTCCAGCTTGATCAGCCTGGGATGCTCTTCGTTGACAAGCCTGGTCTGCTCAGGAACGATCGCATCCTCCTTAGGGTCAGCAATGGCCTTGCAATGGCCACTGTGTCGCTGTAAATCCAGCCGAGTTCTGCAAGTCGTACTGCATCTTTGACATAAATATGAATGCAACCTAATGTGGACCAATTTTAGGTGTGAGGAAACCCTGAGTTTCCTATAGGTCGGTTTAATCAGCTGCTCAGGATCACAGCCGTGCTCATATTCTTGTTGACAAAATTTGCACCAATACAGATTTCGTCCATGAATGGGCAACTGCAATATCTCTGGACAATTCGGGACCGATGACGCTTGGTCAAATTCCCGCATGATCAGGTCGGCATCAATGGTGATGCTATTCATCACGAGGAATCGCAGTGACAAGCCTGTTCCTTATTATCGGTCACCCTCAGCCGGCTATGCAATCAACCGATTCTGCTAAACCTGATCATTAACCATTCCGGATTAAACCAAGTGAAATCTGCGCAAACTGTAGAGTGTAGCATAAAATGGAGGCTCAGCGTCAATAATACGGTTTGGCAGCGTCCAATATTATTACACAAGCAAGTGACCACGGTGGGCGGACTGCGGACAATTGTTCGCGCGGTTTTTGTTGGCCGTCCAAAAACCCAACTGATGCTATTTTACCATTTCAAGCGATATCCAGCGTCTGAGTTTTCAGTTAGACGGAAACGGAGAATTCCTTTTGTTTTCGATATGTGAAGGCGGTTACTTCATTCAATGCTGACATTGCGGTCTAACGAAGCCGGGGCCTCGTGTAAGGTCAATGGAATCCGACGAGCAACGAAATTGTGTTGTCGGTTTTAATGTGTTCAAGTCGAAACCGACAGCTTTCACCAAAATCCTTTTCGATCAGGAAGTTTGCCATTCGATGACGCCAATCTATAAAATTTGTCCCGTCGAAGACCGGGACTCTTAATCAAAATTGGCGTCATCGAATGGCAAACTTCCTGATCGCAAAGGATTTTGAAGAAATTGTCGGTTTCGACTTGAACACATTCAAACCGAAAAACACTCAGCCCAAGCTGTTGAATGAGACAAGGAAGCAAGGCCGAGAGGCTCGAGCTGCGATAGAGCATCGAGTCAATNTCTGCTAAACCTGATCATTAACCATTCCGGATTAAACCAAGTGAAATCTGCGCAAACTGTAGAGTGTAGCATAAAATGGAGGCTCAGCGTCAATAATACGGTTTGGCAGCGTCCAATATTTATTACACAAGCAAGTGACCACGGTGGGGCGGACTGCGGACAATTGTTCGCGCGGTTTTTGTTGGCCGTCCAAAAACCCAACTGATGCTATTTTACCATTTCAAGCGATATCCAGCGTCTGAGTTTTCAGTTAGACGGAAACGGAGAATTCCTTTTGTTTTCGATATGTGAAGGCGGTTACTTCATTCAATGCTGACATTGCGGTCTAACGAAGCCGGGGCCTCGTGTAAGGTCAATGGAATCCGACGAGCAACGAAATTGTGTTGTCGGTTTTAATGTGTTCAAGTCGAAAAACACTCAGCCCAAGCTGTTGAATGAGACAAGGAAGCAAGGCCGAGAGGCTCGAGCTGCGATAGAGCATCGAGTCAATGACATCGTTCTTACTTTGATCTCACAGTGTTCAACATCGCACAAGACGTGGCGTTCCCTACACGCCCACTTTCAAAGGAAAACGATGGCAGCCGTCGCACAGCGCTTCAACGATTGGTACAAACGAAAGATGAACCAATGCAGGCGTACATCGCACTGATTCAATCCAATATGCGGCTGCTTGTGGATTGTGATATTACCATTGTCGATATCCCAGTTGCCATGCTCCTGTCCAATGTAGCCGAGCAGTGAGTTTTCTGCCACAGCATCGGCACTGGACCCTGGACAGTGTCACCATGAAGAAGGCATCATCGATGCTCCTCAATGCGGAACTGAACAGGAATCCATCAATGGACGTTAAATATCCTCTATCAGGAAGCCTCCTGAGCATACATGAACATCGGACGTAGCGAAGAGCGATGAACTAGCGAAACAAGCAGCTGAAACATGTGACGTGATAGAGCACGCCCCGTTCCTGTTGTAATTCAAACTACATTTGAATTAGACTGAAGACAAGAATAGAAATGAACATATTGAACAAAATGTTAAACCAAGCGGATCGCTGAATAACCAGATAGAACATACTACATGGCACAAACGACAAAGAAATCCGACCTCATCCGGTACACTGAAAACATTCCTGTTCACGACAGCACCTGAAGAATTTGAAGACGGAGGAGAGTGGGACAAGAGACTGTAGTGCAACAGAAATGCACTATGGACTCACCTTAAAGAGATGAACAAGAAAGGATGTTTCATCTACCTAGGATGGGCACGCCACCAAACTGATTGCAAAGTTAAATATTGTTGATGAAACAAGAGGAGAAACCCCTGCAAACAATCCTCTAACCCCTTTGAACTTATGTGGGGATCTGAAATTTACCTGCAGGAATATATACTCTAGTTATGGATACAGCGTCTGCCATGAAAAAAGAATGAGATTGCATTGGACAACAAGTCTCTTTTTGCACAATGTTGTTCCATCTTTTCATGTACCGAGAGGCGGGTACCAATCAACATTAGGTGGAATCACACCAACACAACTGCCGCCAAGTGCTGGGGGACAGATGTAATCCTGCAACCGAAACCTACCACATTGTGCGAGAACCCCTGATAGCTTTTGTATGTGCCCATACATTATATTTGCACATGTTTACCGTTTATATGGAATGCTTCGTTTTCCAAAAACACTTGTGCTTCAGGTGAAGAGAAAGTCAATCTTGTTCTTCGAGCGCGGACAGACGATCCTTAGCGACATCGCCAACTGTTTGAGGGCGCCAAGCGAGTGGGTGTGACAAGCAAAATGCGTCACAAACATCTTCATGCATTTAATTCATCGCGGCAACAGCCATCAATCACGGTGCAAGGCGTTCTCACTGGCCGGCGTCCCATCTAATACACGATCAAGTTTGGCGGAATGTGCGATCAGAAACAAAAACCGAAAAGTGGATTCTCTTCAGCCTCAAACTGTGTTGCAGAGAAACGTCAGCCACTACGTAGAGGACGCGCACCGCTGTGTACAGTCATGGGTTATGTACATAGACAGGTTGCGCTGGCTCAGCTGTGTCGCGCACTAGTTTAGTGTGGTGAAAAGGGGTTATTGGGCACATAATCAAACTATCGTGGTCGGTATTGCGAACTTGATTTCAGATCATCCCAAGCTCACCATTCGCCATGGTTGGTTTTGTTAACGTTGAGCGTCCGAGAAGTCTGGTTTTGACATCAAACCCGTGATAGTCGATAATGGAATATAATGGGTCCGCCGTTGTGGCGATGCTGGGAAAAGATTGCGTTGCTATCGCCAGCGATACTCGATATGGGGTACAAGCACAGACAATCGCTACCGATATGCAAAAGGTAAGGGATATATACAACATTTTCTCCCACTACTTCAATGGATTTAGGTGTTTAAAATGCACGATCGTTTGTATGTCGGACTTTCTGGGCTTTCCACCGATATGCAGACAGTTCGCAACAGACTAGAATTCAGGTTGAAAATGTATAAACTTCGTGAAGAACGAGAAATCGAGCCTAAAGTTTTCTCCAACATGCTGTCGACAATGCTTTATGAAAAACGGTCCATTTTTTAGTCTGCCCGAAGTGTTCTTTTCGGCTAATACTGCCAAATCATAGGTTCGGCCCGTATTTTGTCGAACCAGTCGTTGCCGGCATTGACAAAGCCGGAAAACCATTCATTTGCGCCATGGATCTGCTCGGGGCCGCCGTATACGCCGACGATTTTGTCGTCAGCGGGACGACGGGAGAAGAGCTTTATGGAACGTGCGAAAGTTTATACTCACCCAACCTCAGCCCCGACGAACTTTTTGAAACTGTATCACAAGCCCTGCTTGCAGCATGCGACCGTGATTGTCTTTCCGGATGGGGTGCCGTCGTTCATATCTTGTATGTGGTTGTAATCTGAACGCTACAGTGTTCGCTAAGCTCGGATTTGTTCCCAGGACCAAGGACAATATCACGACGCGGGTTCTCAAAACCCGCCAAGATTAAGCAAACCAATAATAATAGTCACACCCATGTGTATCAAATTTTGATGATTTACTTGGATTTTCTTGGTGAGGATCTTGACCTCTTTTTAGACGAGCCGAGACCAACACATTCCTTTTTGACTGATTGTATTCGTGACTGCGTTTCTGGAAACTGCCCTTTCATTTCGGAAGGGAGCATCTGTTTTGGTGGCTGGAGTGAAATGATAGGCGCTACCTTCTTTTTCCTGGGAATGCGTTGAACGTCTATTTTGGGAACAACGATAGATTCGCGAATGATAAAAATACGTGAAAATGGCCTTCCTGCAACATGAAGCCCAGTTTCAGCTTGCGGTACAATATTAACGACGTCTAGCCCATCTCTATCTTCGAAAACTTCATATACCACGGATTTCAGCATGAGTTTAGCTACTACACCGGAAGCGGCAGGCGCTTCCTCTGGAATTTCCAAATGACATCCTGAAAGTGATTCGACAGGAAACTAGGCAAACATATGAGACTGGTATTACCAATTGATACGAATTCCTCACGTTAACCGGAAATGTAAAGAGCAATAACTGCTGACGCTCTGGTACTTGATCAATAAAATCTTTAGTGAGAGAAGGTGCACTCTGAAGAAGGCTAGTATCTGATTCCACAATCTTTACAATGTCGACTTCCGCCTTGACCGATTTAGATTTCTTTGATTTATGGCCTGCCTCATGTGACGAAATACGATCCCTTTTATTTTTGCTCGACTTCCTGACACCCGACATGGGAAATATCTTTGAGCAGACCAAGAAATCCCGTCAAGTGCGCCACGCAGATTGACGGGGAAGCTAACGGGAAAAGCAATGCTGACGAAAGTTGAACTCTTTGTTGATCCAGAACAATCAGCATTGTGGATACATTTTGTTATTTATGATTATATATTGATTTACTTAGAAAATAATTTACTTGAATCAAGACAGCATTCAGATTCCATTAGTTTGTGCAGCTCCAACAGAGCTTTCTCAAAGCTATGAGAAGAAAAAAATCTGTTTTCCATGACTGATTTTTTGTGAGTCATGGAGGTGACAGAAGTATATACATCAATTGCGCTAGAAATAACGTCCATTGCTCCCGCCATCACGTCTTCCGACACAGTTGAAGTTTCTTTGCTTAGCAAACCTTTCGCAAACTGGAAAACGCAAATTCAAAGATTACTTTTGATGGTCAAAACAACGGTAATTAACACTTACAGCTATGACATCACAAAAATCATCAATGAACTCATAAGCGTAATCGTGCTGAAGGAACGCAGCCGAAATTCGAAACAAAGCTGATTTATGAAGGTCATTACCTCTTTGCAGCATCACATACAATATTTCTGTAAGCATCAGATGAGAAGGAAAAGTGCTTCCCAAACGGCAATACTGACCTGCAAATAAGGCCGTCTGACCTCGACAACATGCGATCAGTTCACGACAAACAGTGGTAAGAAACAAAGCGGAATCGTGTGGAAAGGACTGTTGATTTTTTGACAACGACTCTATATTCTGCAGCTCGCACATAAAAATCTCGGCGAGAGCCCGGTGGGATTTTGAAAGTAATTTTGCAATTTTAGACATAACGAATACAATACGATCTACAATGAGTTGATCTTTGAGGGATGTGTAACCTGGAGATATTCCCGTCAGTTGATGGTGGAGCCGTAGCGAGAGGTTTACATACTGGATATGACCCATGGAAGAAGATATATAATTGCGGCAACACATTGCTCACCCCCATTGCCGAGGAGATGATTCGACGCAGCTCGAGACAACTGCAATAACACGTCCTGTGAAGCGACCTCGGTCACCTTATTAGTGAAACCGTATACAAGAAGGGGTTGGACAGTAAGAAGGTATTGATGTTCAAAATTTTGGGGTTCACGTTCAACAGCTTGGAGGCATTCGTTTAATATGTGAAGAGATTGCCCGTATAGTAATGGGTTGTCGCAATGCAATATCGCTACAGAGGCTCGAATAAGTAATGAACGAGTTTCGTTGTTGACAGATTTGCCTAGAATTTGCAGCAATTGCACCGGGAACTGAATACTGTCACTTTTGCAGTATTGCATATTATCCAAGAAGCTCAGAAGGCACCATAGCAACCCACGAATCGTATCAAGCGAGGGCGTGAACGCATCTCGGTGAAGCAGGATTCGCAAACTTTGAACGACGCATTGCTCGGATTGGAGGTGTTTGGATAGATATGTCAAAGAATGTTGGCCAATGCAGTGGATAAGGGTTGCGCCGATGCGATGTTCAAGAATACTCCAAGCGTTCTCTGCTTGATTTATGATTTGCGTCCGTTTCCCATCCAAAATTATTTCCAGACGCCGCGCTATTGAGGCATGATCGCCCACTGCAACCCAAAACAGAATAGCTGCTAATTGCGCGTCCGTTAGAAGTTTGATGGCTCCGTCAATGTACAGCAGCTCAATCAACAAACTTATGGAGAAAGAATCTGGAAGAGTTGTGGCAGAATGAGTGCCGGAAATGCGACAAAAAACTGGAACTAAAAGAAAATCGAAAAATGCTTCTTTTTGATTATTCGAAGCAGCATGAAACATCGCAATAAGCATAGACGGACGTTTCACCGCTGCCGCCAAAATAAGGGAGAATGATTCATGGCGATAATGGACTAAATCGATCCAAATCTGCGCCAAATTCTCGTCACTACACAAGCGGAAAGAGTCAGAACTCGAGTTTTTTAGACGAATTTATAGCTTACCGCTCCTCATACGCTGTTAACGCATCCAAAAATTGTGGCATTTCTGTTGATGGAATTCCAGGTAACCAAATTGCCATAAACGGACAAGGTCTAGGAAACAGCTTTTGACGGTGAAGAAGAGACATGGCCACATCACCATGGAATTCTCGGGGCAGGTCATTCGCAAACGCTTCCGCGACAGAAATTGCAGCAACGAGGCGAACATTTAGGAACGTCGAATGTAAAGCAGCTCGGTTATAGGTACGTGTTGCACCAAACAGCCGCGATAAACTGTTCAAAATACTTGTGGCATGATCAACACAATCGCCAGTATTTGATACGATAACACTGAACATAATAGTTACGAGAAGTCCCACATGTTTTTTGGGCAGTTGCGATTGTGTTCTAATGTTGTCGGCAACTGCCGGGAGAATGTTCGGGAAATCAAACAAATGCAACAGATAGAGTGGATAAAGGGCGAGCCACTGATAATTCATTAGTCTGGAAAGGATAGATGAAGAAGCAAATTGAAATATCCACATCAATAGTTCGTCATTTGATTTCATGGTTGTTGTCGTTAGAACAGGTCCCAGCATCAACAATTTGGAGGCAGCTTGAACACACCTCTCGTTCTGATCGAGATCCAAATCTCGATATTGTTTCAATAAGAGTAACGCGCGTTGACGATGCTGCTTTGTAAACAAACGTAAGTGGCCATGACCGTCGACAATATTATCCAAATTGGGGTGCGAGCGGAACGATTCCATGATGAGGACAAGAGCGGTGCTGTAATTGTGAATAAGCCCAACGAGGCGGTAAATATCAGATGAGTCAGCGTCCAGAGCACCGAGCAAAAAGCCTGTTAGTGAGTTAAAGACTCCAGGGTCTTCTTCCAGCAAGCCTAGATGAAAATTAACGGAGCCAGATATGCCCTTCAATAGGGATACAGTTACGTGGCGACGAGCAGGATCCATGGCCAATAAGGTATTCCATTGAAAAAGAATGGTGCGGATCACAGTCCCGACACTACGCCAATGCATGTAAGATAGAGTCCTGATGGTAGTCGTCACCAGATAGCAAATAACGATGCGATTTCTCAACGCTTACCAGGCAGAAATTAATGTTGGACAAGCGAAAACCTTCGATATGCTCTGTTCAGCTGTGATAACGCGACAGGGCCGGCAAATACTTTCAAAGCCAACTGCATCATCGACGCTGGATTCCAGTGGTGAAGCAATGCTGAACAACAGGATGAGCATTGAGCTCCTTGACTTTTCCAAAATATTAGGTGAGACATCATTATCGAACAACAAAGAGCACAAATGTCGACGCAGACATAAAATAGCGTTATAATATTCAGGGATTTCACAGCATTGAGAGCCAAGAATTCTCAAAGCATCTCTTCTGCGACGCACTGACTCGCGGTCGGTATTTTCAGAAGTAAACAAATGGATCGAAGCTCCAGATGTCAACGAATCGCAGTTACGTTTAAGAGAAGCTGATATGACTGAATCATCTTTCATGAAACTGAGTAGCGATAAACTGCTGCCAGCGAGGTCACCAAGGGCTGACACCAGTTCACAGGATGCACGGCGAACAGATGAATGATGACTACACAAACCCAGCAAGACCATGGCATCGGCGCTCAGCCGCCACGACATAAATCCTGGACTATGAAGAAAATCCTCCGCAAAAGCATCATCAGCTCGAACACATTGCAGTAAACTGGTTAAATGAGATAATAAAGTAATCTGACGACCAACAGAAGACTGCACTAAAGAATCCGAAAACAGAACAAGCGCGCCTTCAAGCACTTGTAATCTTTCAACTGGAAACTGCCTAACGATTCGAACCAGGCTGCAATGTGCAGACTGGGCGATGCGTTTATCAGAGTGTAAAAGCAGTTTGATAACACTATTCCCCGAGACGCCATAGGTTCGAATGGAAGATGACAAAAAACTATCGAGCATGACATCTGGGCAGAGATTAATACAGGCTGAAAAAATAGATATCCAGGCATCATGGCGTTCCCAAGTTATCGAACCCATATAATTTGGCGCCGACTCCACAAGATCAACTTGTTGTTCAGAAAGCATTCCAGTAAGTTTCAGCCCGACTTCACGGTCACATATGGATATTATGTCAGCTATTAAAGGAGCAAAAAACGAGGATACAGCAGAAATCATATCGACTTTGAAGCCTTCACTCTTCGGGCCGATTCGAGACGCAAGGTCGCAAAACTGATACTTATCACTTTGTCAAAAAAAATTAGCGTTGAATGAAAACCCTCAAACAAAACAAAAACCTACTTGACAATACGAGTAAGAACCTGAAGCCCAACAAAAATTTGGATAGGAGGAACGGCGAAGAGCGGCTTGGAGTCTCGACGAAACATTCGGAAACGCAACATGTCAGAAAGGAGTCCCCGGACCGTAAGATCAAACTGATGACCAGCAAGAGCCACTATTACATCTACCAATTCTTCGATGCAATGGTAACACTTCTTGAAATTGTCTGGTAACAAGCACATCAGAGACGTCCTCAACAAGCAATTAATGTTTAACAAACCAGTAGTGAGATTGTCTGCAATGGTTCTGAAGATACGAGCAGGTAAAACGCGAGTCGCCTTTTCCTCATGGCATAAGAATCGACACAAGGACTTTAGACGGGGTGCAACCAGATTTTTTTCTCTAAAAAGGTGTGCTATCAGGTGATCGAAAACAAAAGCTTCAACGTGACATTGATAGAATTCAGCTGGCGCACAGCGCATGACTGCCTGGTGAATAATGTTGAGAGAGCGGAACTTCTACAAACAAATCTCAGTACCGTTCCAAGAGTATTAATCAGACGGCGATCAAGACTCGTATCTCGCAAAACGTTAAGGAACCAAAAGTAAATGGCGGAGACATCTTGGAAACAGCTGATTGAAAGCTCTGTGTCTTCACATGCTTCAAGAAGAACAAAATCAATATTTGAAATAGAAAAGCACAATGACGATAAATGAAGATTCATCTGTTCGGTTGAAACAAATCCCGAACGAAGGATGAACAGATGTCTTCGTAAAAACAGCGATAAGGCAGAAACGTCTAGCGGAGATGTTACGTCAAAACGCAACATGCTGACACAGTCAAGAACCGACGAGAGATCCGACGGTGGCGAAGACAGGAAGCGCCCGACTATGTGCATAACAGATACTGGGCGAATCAGTGTTAGAACTTGTCTCCACCGTTCGCGAATAAGTTGTTGTAGAGTTTGAATTCGGGATGGCGATGATCCATGCGGAACTGGAAGAGGACTTTGAAACGCAAGATCTACCAGCGATACCTGCAATTCTTCAGGAGCATGATTGTTAAGCACCGGGATGACAGCTAAAATCATTTCAACCGAAAGATACTCAAAAATTTTTTCGAAGTACAAGAATTCAGATCTATCCGATGCATCCACACCAATATTCAAGCAAAACCGCTGCGCAGTCCAGCACGAAACGAACTGTGGGCTGGAATTCAACGCTTTGACTATGCTTTCAATCATCAACAGCGCACCAGACACTTTGAGCTTCCGTACTAGGTCGAGAGAATAACCGAGAAGGTCTGAGTCATGCAATGTATCCAGAAAGTTAGCCGATGACTTTCGACGGATAGAGGCGGCAATGCGTATCATCCGATTAAGAAGGCTGCCTATCAAACCAGATTCGCCCATCAGGACAGCAGAATCGACCATATCTGTAGGAGGTTGCAGAAATTGATTGAGCGAAGCGCCGAGCAGAACATTTGATGACTTTGACAAGGAACAGAGCGGCTCGGCTTGTGCTTGAAGAGAAGACAATCCTGAGAGTAAGCATGCATTCTCTTTTTGGAAAAATAAGAGGCAGCGGCGACGGTCATTGATATAATCTGCGACAACTTGAAGGGTAGAATTGAGGGTGTCCTCACAAGTTGAATCGTCACCACAAAGATCGTTGAATTTATCAGAAGCCTGGCGGTAAAGAGCAGCAGTGTCAAAATTTCCTTGAGATCGGCAAAATTTGGATACTAAGGTGAAAAAATCACAGCACTGTTGCGGTACAGAAACTCCTGTTGGAAACGAATACAGGGAAAGAAAATTCGTCTTCAGAATAAAATAGAACAGTCGTGGAAGCCCAGTAAGTCGAATGCTGTCGATTATTGTGTCACGTTTGCCTTTTTCATCGATCTCTTCCTCGACATTGTTAATATCAACTTTAATGAGTTGCAACGATGTAATAGAACACAAAGCGTCGCGATCCGAAGAGAGCAAGATCCGACTCCTAAAAAGGGATTGATCAAACAAAGAATGAAACGTCAGGGGGTAATTATACTTTGAATAAGCACAACGAGGATTGATATTAGTAAACTCTGTTAGTAAATCATAGAAACGCAGCATTTCCGAAGCGGAGCTATAGGTCACGCTTTTATATGGAACGCCAGGAGGAGAATGCACTAGAATATCTGTCAGAATACAGAAATAATGGTTGAGAAATGACAATACTTGATAGATTTTCGTCAAGGTCAAAAACATCGGTTGTACGATGAAAGAAGTCGAACAGATCCTCAGATCGCTTGCCAAGATATAGGTTCAAATGCGACATGTATTGCTCCTTGTCTCCGAACAACACCCCTGAATTTTGCAAATCAGCAGGTAAACAGCAATAGCACCAGCTAACAACCGTTGCTCAGATTTTGCAGCACTTTGGCAACCAAAATTAGATTCCGTCGCATGCGAGAAGAACGAAACTCTGGATGTGGATGAGACGTGACTATATCGATGATTGCAGGGTTATAATATCGTAAAAAAAGGAGTCCGCCAACGATACGATGAGCTTGACGTTCGTCTCGATCAAAGTGCGGTAGCGCCAGATTTAGCAATAATTTACTGAGAAGGCGAAGCCCTAACGGTAATTCTGACGCAAGAAACGGATCCAGAAACGAATTGACTACGTGAATTAAGTCCATTGAGCGCTGCAGTTGCTTGAAATTAACAACAACAACATAGACGCAAAATTATGCCCACCTTGTTTATAGTATCAGTTTTAGAGGAATCCTTCACATGAATCTGGAACGATTGCTTAGCAACACCGATGATGGAGCAACACCATACGCACCTTGTCCGGGTTCATCTCAAAATCGATGCTCAAATCATTCAATAACTCCTGCTGCGGGTACGAAACTATTTCGGTGAGTCTCTGCTTACAAGGCTCGCGTTTAACGTAGCAAGATATTAATTTGGCACTAGCGCTGTTATCGCGAAGAAAACTTGAAATGTCGCTACATTCGGCAATATCCAGCTCCAAAACTGAGCGGATGACGTTCAAGAGGAGCGCCTCTTCTTGGAGACTATAGGGATTCGGAAACCTATGTGAGAATTAACACGCTGGGTTTTTGGAGATGTATGATTGAGGGTATTTCCAACTGACAAAGTCGAGATAATGAAGGATGATAGCCAATTTGCTGATTTCGTAGGAAGCGAACGTAATAATCGGGCCAAAAATGTAGGTTCCCTTTGTAGTGTGTACAATAGATGACCGAACCCACGAACCGAATCGTTGAACTTTGTTGACTAACGCAGTCATCGTCAGCAATCACGTTTTGACTGTTGATGTTTATGACCATACAAGTTTGACACTGTCATTATTCTCAGGATTCGGGGTTTGGTTCTCAAGAGGTCTTTTTAAGATGTCAACAATCTGTTCCTTCAGATCCTGACTGTTTTCAAATCCTATACCTCCAGGATTGGAAACAAGAAAATACAGGCCATATTGAACTCGTGAAAATAACCCTGTTTGATGCAGCGTTCGAGAAAGACAACCTCCGAGGATAGCCGAATTAGTAGCTGCCCGAGGTCAGCGCTCACTGTCATATCCGCTCATCAAGAACAATGACGCTTTCGTCACGCTCTTGAAACGCCTGAACTTGCACCGGTACAGTGGTGTGTATGTAGGTGGACTGTGGTTAAAAGGGAGTTTGACTGAGAAGGCGGGGGGGGAGGGGGGTCCCTCTCGCAGTCAAGAGTATCATGAGGCCCCGCTCACTGCCCATGTTCCATTCGCTTATTAGAATGATTGTCTTTGAACCTGCTTTGCTGAATGTGGGAATCTCGTGGAGAAATTGCATCAGCGATCAATACGAAGCGAACGTATACCTACATCGATTGGGAAAAAACCGTGTGGCAGCCAATAATAGCTCAACCCTCAAACTGCATTCTGCGCACTGTACAACCCCCATTTCCTGAAGGTCTTCAGCGTAAATTGCTGGATCTCGTGAAATGAAAGAGGTATAGATCGCTTGACTTGTATAACAATGATGGTCGTTTTCCTTATTATACGTAGCCCTCTAACGTGGTAGTTGATTCTGTATCGGGTTTTTGTGGAGCGGCTGCCAAGCTTGTCGTTGGTCAGTCCATTGTTTACCCTTTGTCAAGTCCGGCCAGTTGAAATCATCATCAGGCCACCCATTCGATACGATAAAGGTGAGAATGCAATCTCTTGAGCAACAGTCATTCAGGACGTTAAAAGGTGCATTCTATCACACGATTGCAAATGAAGGCGTAAGATCTTATTTCTCCTTGTCTTTACTCTGTAGGTGATTTCTGTTCCTATAGTTTCGGTCCCTATATCGTGGGATAGCCATCACGGTTCCTGGCATTTTCGTTTATAACACTACACTGTTTGCCACATTCGGGTTCGTGTACGATCGCCAAGTTTCGAGTTGTCATGGTTCTCCAACCATTCAGCAACTTGCAATAGCTGGTGTAGGCACTAAATCCTCTGCTTGACTAATGATTCTGAACTAAAAATGATGCGCTAGGCTGTCGCTGGAGGCATTACGAATCTGTTTCATTCGCCTTTCGGTTTAGTTTGTCCCATCTGCCGTTTTAATTTGAGTTCCTTATTGCCATATCAGAGTATCTGCGATGTAGGGCGCAAGTTGAACAACTTAAAAGCCCATTGTTTTCAGAATCTTTTCGATTGCTATTCAGGCGTCACAATGTCGGCCTGCTACGAGGTTTACACTTGACCCTCCTCAGGGAGATTCCCGCCAACGCACTCTACTTTTCAACATATGAATTATTTATAAGGCGATACCAATCCCATTGGCACAAGTAATTCGTTTTTCATGGTTGTTGCGCAAGGTACTTAGGGTTGAGCTTCAGTACTGATTCAGATTCATCGGTTCGTGTTCATGATGTGCCAGCGCATATTATCGCCTTGGGTGGCGGATGCGCCGGAATTGCCAACTGGATATTTGTTTTCCCAATTGATGCAATCAAATCGCGCTGGCAAACAGATTGTTTGGAACGCCCAAAATACAGTAATTCCATATTTTTTTCATGCAATTGAAATTGATCAATCAATTTCTATTGCAGAATCACTAAGAGACTGCATTTATCAAACTTACAGAGGCGGAGGGGTTTCCGCATTTTGGAAAGGTATCTCATGTTGTTTAGTCAGGTAATCACCAAAGTACTTGCAATTTCTAAAGAAAGTATTCAACTGTGAGCTAGGGCATTTCTTGCCAACTCGGCAACGTTTGGATTTGTAGAAGGAGCTAGGCGACTTGTTCGCCATATACAAACTTGACTCAATATTCCTAAAACATCAGTGTCTATAATGTTTAATTTTCTAACCCGATCATAAAAGCTGATGATTCTAAGGATACGCACTCGTGAAATGCCAATCCCACTAGTGCGAACGGCTCTCTAAGTTTCGATCATGGTCGTGGTAGAAGTCTGTGTTGATATTTTCTCCCAAGGCATCGGACGTAACTTGCAGTCGTTTAGGGGTGATGTAAACTCCGGCCTCGTATCTGTATCACTTGTATTGGCCCCAAGGGCGATCCAAGATTATGGGGGGAATACCGAACAGCTATACAGGCAGCATCACGAAATTCATCACATATGTCGTACCCTTCGCCATTATATTTCTGTGCTGGTCTTTAGTTATTGTAAGATCAGAATATCCCCAACGGGGATCTCCTTTCGAGCCACCCGTCAGATTGGATCATCAGGTTATCCTGTTCTGTTGTGTTCTAGAGGATCAACCTGGGGTCAAAAATCCTGGGAAATTTCTCCGGTTGACGCGTTGCATTCAATCGCAATCTGCCACTGCTGATCGTCTATATCGTCGAATTTTCGGAGAGTATATTCATCACAGGTGCTGTTTTCGGACTCAACACAGGGCGATCTGCCACTGATTCCCCTATTTTAGGACCAAAACCGGTATCAATTATCTGTTAAGGGAAAGGAATCCTGCCGCTCAAGCCCTGTACATGACGCTGATGATTGTCGTCCTGTTCACGACTTTCTCATCGTGTTCGCCCTATATGAATGCTCAGGCCAGGTGATCACAACCCCATATCTCGTCGTCAATATTCTGCCGTTAACGGTCCAGGGGGTCAGGTTCCTCTTCGTCGCACTGTATAGCGCGTGTTGGGCGACATTCTGTTGGTGCTGTACGTCCACGCCGGGTGTGATCACCGAATCCAATCATGAACAGCTGTTAAAACAGTTCCCTTATGATCGACTCTTATTCGTGCCAGGCCAACTCTGCCGATCCTGTAAATTCACAAAGTTCGCTGTTCGCATGTAAACGATCGCCAAACACTAATCTAATTGTTCAGGGTGGCCAGATCGAAACATTGCTCGCTTTGCAATGTCTGCGTTTCTCGATTCGGTCAGTCGTCTTCGTTCTCAACTTCGCCTGCGCTTAGATACGAGCTACAGATCACCACTGCGTGTTTCTTAACGTCTGTATTGGTGGCAAAAATGTTGTATGTTCTCGTTCATGGTCTATTCCGCAACGAGCTGTCTCAAATGCTTTTGTTTAGCACAAATTTCTGCTTTTCCTTTTGGTTAAGTCGCTCTCGTCGGTGTATATGGCGTTCCTCTTGTTCCAAGTTCTATTCTCAATCGTGGCAGAGAAGGAGCTGTTAACGAGAAGATTGGTGAACTCGGCTGGTCAACCGCTGCCCAATAACGCTCTGACGATAACTCGGGTGATTGTGGTCAATTTTCACATTTGGCGTTCCCCGTTTGTTGACAGATCAACAGTACCTACTTGGCCATCACCTCCAGATATGCTTGCTTCAGATGCTGGTTCTGCCGACTGCCATCATGATCACAATGTTCCTTGGGTTTCACATCCTGATTCTAACGCGAAATCAGACTACGAACGAATATTATAAGATAATCGCTGTCAAATCCGGTTGTTCCATCCCCTTTAGCCGTTTCGGCTGCTAGTTTTCTAATCGTACTTGTTTCTACAGCAAATGACCGGGCGATCGCTTCGAAATTCTACTATCGCGCGGCGGGTGGATTTGTTGCAACGATCAGAGCGATGATCGGCCGTGATTTGCAATAAATACGGTTTACCATGCGACTTGACTGTATTGGTTGAATGGTTTACAATTCTTTCTTAATGACGGTTTCCTTGTTGGCCAGCAGGAAATTCCCAAGAAACTCGGCGGGCTTCTCCGGCCTACAAGCATTGGGTCACACCGCTATTGCCGCAAACTAAAAACCCCCAAATACCTTTTCTTGGCCAATTCAAGCATTCCTCGTAGAAGCAATGGAACGACGGTTTCGTCGAGATATTCCCTGACAGGCATTGTGGCAAGATTGTGCTCAGGCGCGGGGGACGCTGCTGCCGAAGCGCCAGACGCTTCCGGCAACGGGGCGGGAACTGGATTCGTCGGCTGCGTCTGCATCGCTGACGGCGCATCCGACGTTGGACCCACGGTCGGTGATGGAGCTGCTGAAGCCTGATCCGGCTTCATCTCCGGTTCTGTGACATTGGATTTCGGTTCCACGTTCGGAGAAGGGATCGTTGCCGTCTCTTCCGACATCAGAACCGATTCGTGCGATATTACGTCTGAACGACTCGAAACTGGTAAATGGAATTACCGATCTGGTACAGTGATCAATGCGCTTTGTGTCACAATAAACCCCAAAACCGGGACCGTCTTTGAAAGGGAAAACAGGTGATAATTGATCGGAAAATGGGGAAAACGCCGATCAATCCAATTCGGGTCGAGCTAGTTGTATAATCAACGGGCGGCGGAGTCCGGAACAGCCAGACTCAGCCCCGATATTGCCAACACACGACACCCGAGCGGCACCCTTTGGGTATGGTAAGTCGTCTGTCGCTATGGTGACGACTGTGAGAGATTCATTCTTGTCCTCCCTCATCGCCATTGCCAATCCATAATCAGCGGCTGTATCAACTGGAATACTTTCGGTAAATAAATGGGGTATAAAACAGCGCCCTGGCCATATTCTCTTGTATATTTGCAACATATCGCCCATAGATTATCTACCTGCACTTGGCGCCGTTGTCAAGGTTTTCAGGAAGAAGGAAGATTTCATGCAACGATCGACTGGAATATAGAGGTTGTTCAGCGATCACTCCTGAGAGACGTGCTCCTCGACTCATCAATTGGGGTATTGTTCCAGGGGCGATCTTCAAATGGAGGATCGATGGCGTTTATTGATGGTTTAGATAAAAGCTTGTAAGGTGGCCAGTCCAATGATGAACAATGTTGCGACAACCGGGAGCCACATCGTCAAACCTGTCGCGGAACCAGCTTGAACACTACCATTACCTGATCGCGTGTTCGCTGTTGAATTGGTGTTCCCCTGAACAGCCGAGGTGTATGCGTCTTGCAACACGGTATCGGATATGACACAGGAATCGGCTGAAAAGCTGTTCGCCGATAGCGCCGCTTGTGTCGTCACCTCGCTTGCACAAACCGCAAAGTCAACCGCCACCTGATTCTGTTTGCTCTTTGACCACGAGGCCATGGTGAAATACAGGTCGGTGTAGCTGACGAAACTGTCCAGTTTCTCGTGCAGTCGCAGAGCTGCATACATGTTGGCAGCAGCGTTGTTGCATGATGTCGGGCATTTATCGCCCTTGGTTGCGCCACACGATAACGACTCCAGTAGGCCAGCTTTGTAGGTTGTGCCCCACAGGTCGGTGCATTTCAAGGTCCGATCGAATGCGCACGCGTTGTTGGTGAATACGCAGCCGATCCCTGCGAGCCAGTGTTCAATTGCCAAATCATTCTCCCAAGGTTGATTGATGACCTTGACCAGCACAACTGTTGGCGTCCAGGTGTGGCGTACAGCGTGGATCAAGTTGAGAGATGGAATAATCATTGGCATGGGCAATGAAGGGGGCAACAATCCATGCCAACAAAATCACCTGCTGATTCATTGATGCGTTCGACGTTTGAGAACACGAAGGGTACTGGAACGGCGTGATGTACTGGAAGGCGTGTGCCCTTCGAAACTGACACAATCCTCGACAAAGGAGTATATTCCAGTCAGGTACCTTGAAAAAACGACTTCGTATGTGGTTTGTTTGCCCCGATTGGAGTAACTTTGTGACGCCTTCGTATGTGATTGTTTGCCCCGGATTTGGAAGTGAGATCATAAACAATACGCAATCAGAATTATGGGGAACTGTTTGTATATTGGATTTCTAGAAAATTGCATGCATGGCCAGTACGATCAGGAACGATGTGGCAACGATGGGGATGGCTAATGGGATTGATGTGGCCGTTGCCGCTTGACCTTGAGTGACCTTTCCTTCAATGGCGTTGGAATATGCCGTTTTCAGTACGGTATCGGGCATGTCACAAGCATCAGCACCGAATTTGCTCTGGGACAATAGTTGCTGTGTTGTAATTTCACTGGCACACAGGGCGAAATCCACCTCGACGGCAGTCCGTTGCTGGGGAGTCCAACCGCCCATGGCAACATACAGACCATTGTAGCTGATGAATTCGGCCAAGTTTTCATGGACTCGAACAGCGGCGTACATCTTGGCGGCGGCATCCTGACATGTCGATGGGCATTTGTCCTGGTCCGTTGCCCCGCAGGATAACGATCCCAGCAATCCCGCTTTGTACGACGCGCCCCAGTTTGACGAACACGTGCGCGATCGGTCGAATACGCAAGTATTGTTGGCGAAAACACACCCCACCCCTGCGAACAATCAATCGTTAAACCGTAATCATGGCGTTAAAGAGGAAGGTAACCTTCACTAGAGCAGGCGCCAGCGTCTGACTTGACAGCGCAGCGAGGGTCTAACAGAGCCAAGGAGTAATCGTTTGCATACGCGAGGGACAGACTGGCGACGAAGGTAAGAAGGCTGGGAGACATCATCGGTTATCACTGGTTTTGGTGGACGTTGCCCAACTCGAAAATGACGTCTCATTGCCCAACACCGAATCACTGCCCTCGTCAGACTCGTGAAAAAGGCATGGGGCGTGTGCCCTTCCGGAACAACTTGCTAGAATCATTGTAGTTGAGCAAGTCTCCGACCATACTGGCAGTGGGACGTTCCTCTGGCCAACAAGCGTGGGCCATGTGAGTCCGACGTGTGTTCAAATCGCCCGGCTATTCTTCTTCTGTGGCCTAGCTCAGAAATGCATATAACGTCGATTTTGTGTTTGTGAACCGAGAAAGTTCATAAGACTTAGTCTCCGTTAGCCGGCTGGTATTCCATTGTGCAATTCGATAGTCGTGATTGGCGACCTTATTTAAGCCTGTGTGTGTTTTCTCAACTCTGTGTTGAAGTAGTTGGTAATACGGTTTGCTTTTCCCATGGTCGCCTGTCCAAAGGGGCTGGCCCCCCGACTGTTGCGGTATCGGGGTCGCGCCTCGACACTCACCGCCCCCGACTTGACCAGTGCTCACCTGATGGGGGGGTGTAGTTAACGGCGACAGCGGGTAAGTGGTAACCCTCCTTCCCCCTCTGTCATTATTACAGTACTTCACTTATATCAGCACATTGTTCGATCACATTATTATTGGTTAAATGAACCGACACCACAGCCAGATCTGTTCGCTGAAATAGTCTCTAAAGCATCAGGGATCGACAATGTCTGAAAATCGTTCGTCCTCGTTTGGCACAACGTTTCTGTCAAATTTTACGCTTTTTGAAACTGATTCCCACTTTTTGTTATGTGGAACGGACAGTTTCCGCGAGAAATATAAGGTCTTGCATATTGACCTCATTAATGTAAGCTCCTTGATGTTCCGACTCTCTGCGCACGTTCTCCTCTAACCATGCGCTGTGCAGCAGAATGCATCGGTTCCCAACGTTATGGAATATCCCGACACGTTTTCTTCGGCGTCGCTGCGACAATTTTTAGCAGGAAAAGCGGCCAACAATCCGCTTCGCGTCAAAACTAGAGCTGTTGCATTCTTGGGGTTTGTCTGTCTGTGTGATGACGATTGGCACCTGCACTTTGCCACTGAAGCTTCTCCCGTCGGGGTCATTGGCGGCCGTACGATCTATCGGGTTGACAATGGGGTTCTTATTGCTATCAAGCCGAACCCAGAATCTGGTTTGCCACAGCATGTGCAGAAAAATAGGAGTCTCTTTTCCTCAGTTGACATTACAAAGGTGGTTAAACACAGCTTTGCTAATCTGCCCGCTTACGTCCTCGGAATAGGACTTTTATTTCTCTTATTCATACGATCTGTCTCGATCATTGCAGAGCAATGTGATCGACGACCACCAATATGTACCATCTACGTGTAATATCACACATTCTTCTTTGTTAATACCGTCTTGCTACCAGGTTAAGAGTTTCTTCACGTGGAATTGGGCAGCTATACAAAATTCTCTTCAACAAAAGTGCCAGAATTACTGGTTAACTCCTTTAATTTATGGGTTCTTTGAGCAGCAAACGCTCGAACTGTAAGCTCGTGTCAACCAATTTTTTTTTAATGGATTAATTGTGTTTAGGTCGTTGGAAAAGGGAGTTGTCGTGACGCTCCTCTGTCGACGGTCGCGAATGATGGCGGGGACCCGTTATCAGCGACGGGGATTGTCTTCTTCTGGGAGAGGGGACGTGGCTAATGAGGTTCTGACCGAGCTTTATATAACGGTGGGTGATCAGTGGCTTGATAATTCCGAGTATGCAGCGGTGGCGGTGCACCGGGGCTCTATCCCGCTGTTTTGGGGTCATGATCAAGAAAAGATCTCACAACCCAAACCAGGTAAACTAATCCTGTAAAGGTATCCATTTTGTCCGACGCTGAATTTTGTTTTTGTAGAATTCTACCTCACCAAAAATGATCAAAACTTCGGGGCAGCGGAAATCCATTTGAAACGGATGCTAGATGAGTACAAATCTCCCGTAATTTGTCTAAGTTTAATTCGCCAGGTCAGAAATCATAACTGTTTTTACACGTAAACATGGTTAACAGAACGTATCAGGGTTCCCACAAAGAATGCGTTCTTGGAAACCGGTTTGATCTTGGCATGCATATCTTCTCTACGCATCATAGATTCAAGCCCGACGACTTGGAATACGTAAAATATGATTTTTTGGGAGCACAGAAGGCAGGAGGAAATATTATCGAAGTATGCTGTTTGCTGTCACCATCTTCTCACGTTAACCGTAGATTTAGGATTTGAGATCCATTGTTAAACAGAAAGTTGAAAGAATCGGATTTCTGGTTCATAACTCCGTTCAAACACAAACGCGCACTTCACCCAAACGGATCCAGAGCGGAATATTTCGTATCAATTGTAGGTTTCTCTCGTTGGTGCCGTAAACAGAATCCTCGTTAATGTGCTTTTAGGTGTGGATTGCCTAGACCGGACAAACGTTGCCCAATTTTGTGTTATACGCGAATGTTTGTCGGAAATGCTGGAAGCGTTAGATCTAAACCCTGGTCTGGACTGGGAAGCAATGTTTCCAAATCTCAGTTGTTGCATCAAAGGTATCAGACGTTTTCGAATATGCTCCTCTGTTCAGTCTAATTAATTTTATAGATCTTTTCATGCGACATGGCGATAGAATCGCGCATCAATATGCAGGTACCCTGATGTTGCATCTCGCTACGTCACAGTTTTTTGAAGCTTTGTGTTAGGCAGCGGTGCAATGCATAAACATGCATTTGAATCATCTCATGACGACCCCAACGACAATACGATCAAGGGAAATGGAATTCCCGAACGTAGTGTTTCACAAAATTCCATGGACCAGGTCAAAGGCAGAATGTTGAGTACATTTGGGAAACTGAAAACAAATGCTTCCAATAATAACGCGATCACAGCGATCCGTCGATTTTACTCCAACGCAGTAACAGGTTTATAATTTAATTCACACCTTGTTACGTTTTGACCTCATAGTCTTCAGATATTACCAAAAATCAAGCCATTCAAGTATTTATTGGGCACGCTAGGGCAGACATGAATACGCTGCAGATATGGTACACGATTGCTGATGTCAACCGAGTTGTTAAAATATTCAACGATTATTCTCAATCTTTAGGGAGATACCAGCAGATTCATTGGCGGATCGTGAATTACACTGGGATCCTGCTGACGACATAAAACTAAAACATCCATGGAAAATCAATAGAACCCCAAGCGCCGCTCAAGAAAAGGCGATCGTAATTGAGAACGGTATGCAAGAAGTGAACCTTTTCGATGCGTCATTTTTCACCTGAGCCCAGATTCAATGCGTTTACTTAATAGTCAATTATTAATATATATTTCGATAAGGGAAACACCTGTGAGAAAGAGTGCTTGTATTAGGTATATATCTATTGTGCATAAATCTGTGAAAGCTTTTCGCATGACGGGAGCGGAATCCCATGAGCTCTGGAAAGAGCTGGTGATTGTTCTGACCCTATAACCTTGACAATGATAAACGTTAATCGCAAATTCATTATTTCCTGAATAATGAAATACCTCTTTAGCTTGGGCTATGGCTTCTCCACGAAAAATCGTTTCTTTGTCGCATTCCGTCCGTAAGCTTGCGATGTGGGCCATTGTCACAAGATGGTCGACACGAGCAACGGCCCGTCTATCGTGCCCATACCATTGCTGGAATTGTGGCCTGACAAAATAAACAAGGCGATTATCTGCTGTCGTCCTTTGGATGGAAAATCCATTGCCACTTGATAGGCTGAAAACTTCGTCGAGCCCGTTATTGACCCCAGGTCTCCCCGCTCCGCTGGACGAAGGGCCAGACCACATAGAGAAAAGAAATAACAGAATAACAGGAAGAAATTGCAACAGAAGTTGTCGCCACTGAGCACTTGGGCTTTGATTTTGTCCATGGCCACCATTGGGAGCATGATGACGAGCCCGTCTTCTCTGAAAGGGCATCTCTTGTGCTCCACCGGTGAAAAACATGTTCAAGATATCCTCTGGCGTAAGAACATCTTCAGAAGCAGTATAGGTCCTATACATTGACCGCCCACCACCGCCTCGCGATTGGGAGTTGATTGAACTGGGATCTTCAGTACCATACCTATCATACGCCGCTTTCCTGAAACCAAGCATGTTAATTTGTAGACAAGAAAACAGATTTTTTTAATTAACCTGTTTTCATCTGTCAAACATTCGTAAGCTTGGTTTATAGCTTTGAACGCCTCCGCACTTGCTGGAGCATGATTTTTATCCGGATGGAATTGGAAAGCCATCTACACCATTGTCAGATAGTTAAAGAGCAATCAAATCATCAAATATAGACCTTTTTATAGGCTTTCTTGATAATATCAATGTCGCTGCATTTATTCTCGACTTTGAGCCTTGTATAATAGCAGGTCGTATTCCTAATCTCTAATGCAGCACGTTGTTGTTCCCTGAAATATCAGATGATGTTTGAGAAAATCAAAAGGAGCAACCGAATCATCTACTCTGTATAATCGCCAAAGACGGGTCCATGTTGCCGAACGTCTTTTTTTGGGCTTGGAGTCCTCCGCCTAGACTTCGCCTGGGCTTTGGTTTCTGCAGCATCCTGCGAACGCTCTTGTTTTTCGAGTTTAAGTCGTAATGCACTCAAGAACTGATCATAAAATCAACAAATGATTGTATCTTCTGGCCAAAAACCGGCATCGTACTGTTTTCGCTTCATCGGTCGGATATAACCGCAGGGATTTCTCACACAGGCGAACAGCGCGACCCAGATCATGCTGTTTGGACGCTTCCCTGGAGTTGGCCAGGCACTGAGCACTGGAGTCGCGGTTGGCAATGGACATGGGTTATGGGGTTCGTCCAGGGGCGGTTAATGCCCCTCGAAATATATTGTGATTGGCCTTATCGGTCTGCCGCGCGCGCCGTTGACACCCCCTGTTGTACTGCTCTGAAACCCCCTCAGTCGACCAGAGTGTATCGATTAGTGCGTAGACTGTAGTGGCGATTATTGCAGAGTGAGATCGTTCATATCGGCGTTTCATTAATTGAACAAAGGGCGTCGCAGATGATCGAGTCCGATGGGATTCGAGTAGATAAGAACGATCCGGTTCGGTATCGGGATCAGACCAATTCACACTTCAACCGGATGGTAGTGCGCTAATGGCTGTGTACTGGCTGTATGGTCCATGGTTTCCTTGACAGCAGATCGAGGATCTAACCGGTTTTCAACATCCTTTGGCCGAAATAACAAAAATGACTGAAAAGCTGAAATTGTGGTTGTTGTCTAGACGACATGATCAACAGATGGGATCCAAGTAAATTATAATTCAGTGACAACGTCTTCGCATTCACATAGAATAACAACTCCACACGTTAGCCAGAATTACTCCCGCATTCCAACGACTGAAAACTTTCTATTTTCGTACACAAAAGCTGGACGATTGACACCGTTTAGGTTCTGCCCTATAAAAACGGGCGTGTTTAGTTTAATGAAAGAAATGGTGTCACTTGATGTTTGTCGTTTTCTTAGAGCCCGTTTGGATGCCACGGATACTGTACGAAATTTTGCCGAATCCCGTTTGGATGCGAACCAATAATGCAAAAAATTTCGAGGACGATATTGCAAAATTAAAACTTTTGGGAACGTGTATTTCGCAAAATTGTCTATTTTGCAAAACCCACGGTTATTTTGCAAATTCTCCCAATTTTGAGCTTTGATCTAGATATTCCGGCGGCGAATCGACAATTTCGCAAAGGGAGATTGGGGAACGTGCGAATTGGGTGACATGGCTGTACTGCGAATCAGTACAGGAATTTGATAGATATAGAAAGGCCGGCGTGAAGGTTTCACCTAAGTTGTTGGTGCGGGTGGGCACAGACATTATTAGGGCGTCAGTGCAATCCCGTGTTCGCCCCACAATATTTCTACAAAGGAAATGCAATCGTGGATTATCGCTGGATCGCACGCCTCATGGACAAGGAAATATCATTATTATCTGCAATGAGCCTGATCGATCTTACGAAGTTCAACAGGCCGAAAAACACAGAAGACCTCTTCAACCTGCGTCGCGCTCAACTGCGAAACATGATTGAGAAAATTTCGGGGCAATGAAAAAGCGTTTTCCTATTTTGACATCCCCTCCGTCGTACCCCTATTTTTGCCAAGTTAAACTGGTGCTAGCGCTCTGCGTCCTCCACAATGTGATTAGAAAACAAAGCGGCGATGACTCGCTCGTGCAACTCTATGATCAAGAACATCAAAGGAGGCGTCGAGTCTGCAATTCTCTTTCTCCAGATCATCACGGGACGAACATCGGTGTAAGGTCCAAGCTCAATATGAGTTCGAAACCCAGCAAAACTGGTTTTTTCACCAGAAACCTACTCCTCGAAATAAAGGGTTATGATATCAGGCTCTTCTGTCAGCCAGCAAACAGTCCAGATGAACACTTCTCACTGTATTGATAGATGAGAGAACAAGTTTGCAAGATTTACATCCACAATTATATTTCTAGTCCTTGTAACTATTGCTAATAGGCAGGTAATTGATATATGAAATTGCCCAATGTTGTCAAGCTTCCCTTTACCTAAATGTGGAATACGGAACCTGTTTCCACGTTCGTCGTCCATGCAAGCGAGCATCACGCTTTGTAAAGTCAAGAAGGTACTGTTGAGTTTCTGAGGTTCCAACTCCTCATACGCATTGAAACAGCTGTTATTAGTCCATCCAAGTTTTTCTGGGGATTCGGTATGTTGTATAGATTGAATAGCGTTGAAAAATCCCAGGTCACGAAATATTAAAATCTGGACTGATTGCTGGCTGACAGAAGAGCCTTATATCATAATCATCTTCATGCGGAATTGTTCATGATCAGGCTTGATATGTGGACGAGCATTATTTTGCTGAATGTAGATAGGAACAGACCTTGAAAATTTCGTCCTAATTTCAGGTGGTCCACAGAGTGTCAAGGTACTGTCTTTGGTCAACTACCACAGGCTTCGTCACCGCTGTGCCCCTTTGTCGTTTTATGCTCGACCGTTTTTCAGGTTCCGAAGTTACGAACGGCCAGATGCCAATTTTTCCGTCAAAACCGCAATTATTCCTGTCCTCAACTCTTGGTCTAGCAACAGCTGCAAGGAACATGATTATTTCAATACATTTCTTGCTTTTGCAGGAACGATAGGGTTTTCTTCGTCAGCCGTCAGTTAAAATGTGGCGCGGTTGTGTCAAACATTTCTTCACATTTTGGTGAGGTAGAAACGGAAGAGGGCTCAAGCATCGAAATGCAAGAATTGATTCGAGCGATCTAGTTACATTCAGTGAAAAAGCTTTAACGAATTTGTATGACGCCTGATGATGCCTTCTTTCAAATGACGATGTAATGTAGCGGCAGAAATACCCGTTGCTGCAGATAAATGTTTAAGGGTGTTCCTTTTGCTCAAAGGAACGGTAGCGACCTCGGAAGACATGTTCGGTTATTTTTTTCCGACCGCAGTTCTTTTTCTGATGCGATAGAACTGCTGCAGTGGCCAATGAATCTTCTCCCCGATTGCAAATCCGGCTAATCATGAACCAAGATACGTTGAATTCGGACCCCGATAAAAGCGAACACCCCTTTTTTTGAATTTACCATTGATATCCAACAACGTCAAAATGCGGTGGTACACAGCTCTGCGAGCATCGTTGCTTAACGCTGTTAACCATTTCTGGCTGGTCTCATCAGCAATTTGCCCATCGGCATCAGGAACGTTTATTTATTTTGAAACGGAGAATCGCCAATTCTGCAAAAAACACGTTCCCAAAAAACATCGCGCAAAAGTTATACGAAATTTGCAGAGCACTCGCGGAATTTTGCAATTTATTTTCCGCCGGCTGATAACATCCAAGGAGTCCGTGACGGAGTTTGGTCCGGCGATTCGATCGGAATTTCAGATTCGCCAGGAACACGATTTATCCTGATCAGTTCTAAATCGACATACTGCCATGGGTTTGGGGACTCGCCATGGGGCGTCATTCTGGGATGAGGAGAAGGGCAATGTTGGGTATAAACTGATGCAGAATATGGGCTGGACTGTGGGGACCGGCCTGGGGAAAACCGGTTCCGGGACCACACAAGGCCTGAGAGTGAAGAAGAAGAAAGGAATGGAAGGGATTGGAGTCGCCAAAGACGACAGAGACGATATGTGGTCAGCCGCGACGTCGGCCTATAATGATCTGCTGAAGCGGCTCAATTCTGGTGCTGCGGATCCTGCTGCTCCCGATCAAGGAAATACTCTCACAACTATTCAACAATATCGCTCAAGAACACAACTCTACACACGGTTTAAACGCGGGAAAGACATATCAGCGTATTCTGCCAATCAGCTCGATCAAATTCTTGGTCGGCGTTCTGGTTCGTACGCGGCAGCTTCAGAAAAGAAACCGTCAACTGAAGTGCATACGATCACGAATAAGAAGACGATCGAAGAATATTTCCGACAGAAGCGCCTGGAAACAGGCTCTGGGATCAGTGAACAGGAGCGAATTTATGATGAACTATCGTGTCTGGTGACAACAGGTAGGGGAGGGCTGGGATCATCTATCAACAGGCAACAGGATTCACTTGCCGAGCAACATCTGAATGTCAATATACCTCCTCGCTTTAAACACACCGATCAAGTCAAAGTGTCCAAACACAGAAGTAAATCTACAGAACTACAGAAGATAAGGGATCGAACAAAGATGGTTGACGACAGCGGAATGGTCGTGAAGAAAGAATCAGCGAAGAGCGGAAAAAAACAAAGGAAGGCGGATGGAGACGTCAAATTGAAAGTAAAGAATACCAAGGTGGAAAGCGAAAGGAAACGAGCAAAAACGGATCAGGTGGAAAGCAAAAGGACACGGGTGAATACGGGTGACGACGGCAAGGCGATCGCAAAACAAAAAAAGGTGAGAAGCGAAAGTACACGGGTGTCGACGGATGACGACAACAAAGCCACAGTGAAAAAAGAGAAGGTGAAAAGCGTTAAGAAGACTACGGATAATGATAAACCCAAGACAAAGAAAAGAAGAAAAGAAGTCGTGGGCTCTAAAGGAAAGGGCCAGGCTATTTGATAAGGCAAATCGAGTAATGTCATGATTGATGGGAAACAATACTGAATCGGCGCGTCTTTCCGCGACCGAAGTGCAAATAGGACTATATTTATATGATATGACTAGGACGTATCTGCAAATACACAAACAACAGCATATATCTCCATCGTCTCACATGGTTTGTCGTATCGGCAATACTCCACATTGTCCCTTTGTGTTGTGATGCGAATGATCTGTCGACGGGTGGTCAAATCGTGAGATTGCTTTGGCAGAGGAACACAACGTTCTGTGCTTCCTGATTCGCCGTCCAAACCATCAACATCGTGTAGGACTGTGTATCGCCCGTGTTCGTCGAGGAGGAATGGACGAGCTGAAATAGGGCTTCTAGCTTGACCACAATGGGAGGGTTCCCATAAACGCATTGCTCTTTCGACTGGACTAAACCAATTCGTGCAGGGCAACGAGAGTGTAAATTGGCAACAACCAGGTGGAGTGAATGCCATATCCAGGCATCGACACCGTTCGATAGCTGCAACTACCCTGGCCCTACTTCTTCCCGTACGACTGAAGCGATGCCTTTGCTGGACCCTAGCGATTATCGACTGGCACGAACGTCGGTCTGGACCCAAAACAACATCGTGTGTAGTATATTGCGCTGAGCGAGGTGGATGAGGGTTGCGGATCGAAAGTTTACGGTTGCGGATCACGTCATATGCCGAATCGATTCTCTCTTCATCTAGTGTCTTCATTTATGCAATCTTGGTGATTATATTCTACATATAATTAACTGTTCAATTATCTCTGATTGTGTTTGTTTAGTCAACTACTCCCCTAGCACTTACGCTGCGTGGCTGAAATGGCTGTATGGGAAAGGTTTTTTATTCTAATCGCATACTGTTCTTCAATTTGACTACTCTATAGTGATTCATCAGTAATCGCCGGTGATGTTTATCCAGGCGATAATGCCTCTTTTAATTCGAGGTATACCAATAGCTTCTTTGTCGTCATGATGGTTTATTTACTCTTGTAATCAGTCGTTGTCCATTGCAAATAAACGCGCGTCCGCTGATGTACATTCATGTTCTACCAGGATCTGCTGTCCAAAATCCAAACTTTTGCGAGGTCGCAAAATTTTCACGTTTTCAACCGGAGCCCGCATCGAATGGATGCTCAGCGGGCAGTGAAATTGTTTGGGGTAGAGTCAA
>OUQQ01000478.1:0-16411 GCA_900404475.1 Spongospora subterranea | reverse complement strand
AAGCAGGCCGGGCGCGCATGGCAACAATCATTATTTGATCTCCTCAAAGCCCAAAGATTCACACAATCTGTAAAAGAACCCTGCATATGGTTTCAACACAAGGGCTCCGACATGATTCTCATTGCAGTCTATGTCGATGATCTACTCATTATGGGAGACAACGAGAATGATCTCAACCAGACATGTACGTTTGATGGCTCGGGCTCAAGTCGGGGGTTCCCTGTCTTGACAGCAGCTCCCGTGAACTGCGATTGCGCCATCTGCTCTCCATAGAACATTTTCAAAATCTATCCTCCATTGTCACCATGGAATGAATTCCGAGTTCCGCATTACCTTCATGAAAGATTGCCACTCTCTGCTTTCTACAGTGTTTGATTCGGAGGTATTGTTTTTGGATATTTTTCAACACATTCAATGCGAGGCTTGCTGGTTATGGTGATCCTCTCCGGTTTCTTGATTCCGTTATGGTCAAGAGGGAGAAAGTTAGTGCGACCTTCACGTCCAAATGTTTCACTGCAGGACATGTGACGACACAACGGGCCAAGTCCATTAATGACAGGATCAAAGAGTCTGGTCTCAACAAAGCGCATATAGCGAAGTTCAATTTGAACCAGCTAACCCAGGCATGTCATTTCTCTGACAAAGAGGCAAAACCTGTGTTCTTTGCGCGAAATGTGATTGTTTTTTACGTGAGGGCCGGAAATGAAATCGCTACGTCGACGATCGATGGAAAGCACAAAACCTTATGGTCAGAGAGTATGAATCCGTACTGTTTGGAGCGTTATGACAAGTCGGATCCACACTCGGTCACCATCTTCACTGGCCAAGATGCTTTTCCGTTGTGTAAATGTGCCTATTTTGGCAGTTGCCACATTCCGTGTGTTGAAATCTGTGCAGTGTTTCATAAAATATCGCTGCCTCTTTCCGACAGCAGAGGTGGTATTGTTCCGATAGCATCAAGATGAACAGATTTTGCACGTCTAGAATCAACGGAAGATGTAGTTTTAAACTTCCATTCACGTTAATGAGGATGTAGGTTTGAACCATCGGTATCCCGATTCTTGATAAAATGGCGCCCGGCGAACATAAACGTGAAGGGAGGTTTTACAACTGCATTTTGCATGATTGGAAGTACAATAGCAAAAGTACCGCTCGCTTAAGTAGTACTGTCGAAATGAGGCAGCAATACTTCATGAACACAGCACATTACACAACGAGAAGTCATCTTGGCCAGTGAACAATGGTGACAGCGTGTGGATCCCGATTTGTCACAACGCTTTGAAACGCTCTAAACATTTCCGACAAGTACATACGGATTCATACTCGCTGACCATAAGGTTCTGTGCCTTCCATCGATCGTCGAAATAACGACCCCATTTCCGGCCATCACGAATCAGCCGTTCTCTTGTCACTAATACAATCCTTATTTTTCCATTGTAGTGTTTTTCCGGGCCCGAGAAGAAGGATGGAAAAATAAGGATTGTATTAGTGACAAGAGAACGGAGATTCACGCATCAGGTGATCCGAAAATATCAAGAGGAGGTCAACCAAGCTCTTGATCTACGTGTAGCGGAAGCTGCACGCATTGCTCCTCCCGAATTTATTGCAACTCTTCTAGAGTACATTGATGAATTTCGACATATATTCCGAGTCACATTAGGTCCGGATCCTCCGATCAAGGCTCCGCTTTGATATCCTCCAGAGTTGGCCATGTAAAATCATCTTGGTCTAACGGGTTCAGTCGAAAGTGTTCAGTCATAAAAACACAGGGTTGCGCCACGACAGTGAGGGAAGTAGTGTATGAAAACTCCGCGCGCGATTCGGACAAATTCAGTCCGGACCGGCGGTAACAACGTTCCCGACCCGACACGTTCTTCTACGGAGTTTCAATAGCCGTCCCATTTATGTGCCATCAGACCTGGGGTTCAAATCTGTCTGTTCAGACAGGTGGAAATATTTGTCCACAGGTCGCAGCAATTATGAACTGCCTTCCATGCATATCGCCCCAGGATATTTGCTGAACCCATTTGACTTGAGATGGGCATCTCGACTGGCATTTTGCACAAAAACAGTACGCGATGGCAGATGAAACTTCTGCAAATTATTGACATCATTTGCATGCCGGTGCTCGACCAGAAGAAAGCATATAAAAAATATACTGTATTAAAGAGAGAGCTAAATTGGCTAAAATAATCATGATTTTTTTTTGTAAAAGTTGAGTTAATCCCCTGCGCCCTTATCATCTTGAGCCACAGCCAGATCCGTCTTATTGTACTTGGTCGATGGCGATCCGATCGGGCCCCAATCCACAGATACAGGAACGGCACTACCCCCTTTACTTGGCCAGATATAGTGATCGCTGGATTGAATACTGTGGGTGAAGGCGGTCTGTCCGGATGAGCTCGGGTTGGGATCGGTGCCCATTGCGGCAGCTGCAGAGAACTGTGTCGCTAATGCCAACCGTGATCGCTTTGGTTGAACTGCCACTTCCGGCTCGTCATCGTACGGATCAACTGCTACTGATGCGGAATCGTCCTCGAACAGAGTGAATTTCTGATTGAGTCGTTGGTGCCGTATTGAACGGTAAACAACCAAAGCACACCCTGCAAGCAACAATGCAATCACAATCGCTAAAATAATATAGCCAATAACCTCGCCCGCTCCCATGGCTGACCTATAAAACAAACACCTACTAGAACTGCGGTTAAATAGGTTATCGGTTGTACAGATCTGGGGGAGCGATAGATTCAGATTTCGAACTATGCAAGGTCAATGATTGGTACGCTGCCAATATCAATAAAATATCTTCGGCGAAATCGACCGTGACCGTTATCAATGGAACCTTTACGGATGAGTAAAGAAGGCGAAGAATGTTGGTGAATATTGTGGTTGACCCTTGTCATATTAAACCGGAATCTCGAAGTGTTATGCCTATGAATTACGACAGGAAGCGCCAAGAGATGGGCACTGCAACTGAACCTATTTGCACGGAAATCGGAAACGGCCGTGATTGCCAGACCAACACTCCATTGCAATAAAACTGGTCAGCCATTGCCCAGTTCGTTGGCGCTCCAAGACCTGTGCATTTCGCCCAGTGAGCGGCCCCGTAACAAACGGTGTCAGTTTTTGTGCAGATCACGTTTCACAATGGCGGAGATAGTACTGTGGGGTGTAGTCCGTAACATTGTTCTACAGTAATTTTCTAATTTGGGTAACACAGTACAGGACCTCTCTGAGTTGTGATCGATGACAGGCCGACGCCGATATGTTTTATAGGGGGACGATCATTAGGATTGCGATATAGGTTCCCCAGTTTCGATGGATAACGCGGGATCGACCAGAGGATTAGAGGTGCTGGAGTGCAACGTCGGCACGCCGCCCTTCTGGTCTGTCTTGCCCACCGGCCTAAAGCTTTCTCATGGGTCAAAATCACAAGCCGCGATACGCTTTTTGCAAAGGTTTGAGCTATGCGCTTTTTTGAAGTTGGGATAATCACAGCAGAACGTTTATCCATTTTGCTTATGTTTAGACATCTATGCATTGTTTGACGCTGGCTTTTTAGGCCCAAGAACATATTTATCGTGAGAAAGTGGCACAGTGACTTTACACAAGGTGTTCTTGTCGATTTAGGAAAATGGCTTTCTTCCATCGCCATTACAGTTATTGTTGAAGCTGAAGATGCTGATGGTGAATTCCAATGTTTTGACAAATTTATGAGCCATATCGATTGTAATAGCGTCCTCGGTTTCTTTTTTTTTTTACGATCTGAATCCTCTCGATAGTGTGCATCTGCCTTGGTGGCGACGGGACGTTATTGCATTTAGGATCCTTATTTCAGGATAAAATGTGCCCTCCGGTGATAGCGTTTGCGATGGGAACTTTAGGTGAGTTCTGGCAATTTGGTTTCTGCGATTTTATTATGTCATCACCGACCATTAGGGTTTCTGACTCAGATGGATACCTCTAATATTCATTCTCGTCTTGAACCATTGCTCGTCCCTAACTCAGATCCTGTTTTTATCACTCCAAGAATGAGGTACCCTCACAATGCTCATCGTCTCCGACGCGGGTGTAAGATATGTTCAGATTAATGTGTGAGGTATATCGAAAAGACTGTTCTATTCCAGAGTTTCGCTATCAAGTCCTCAACGAATGCGTTATTGACCGAGGGAGTCAAACATGCCTCGCTGTCTTAGAGCTCATGGTCGACGACGTCACGGTTACAGTTGTTCAAGCCGATGGTCTGATTGTGTATGCTGAGTTGAAGTGCCTCAATTGCAATTTCTAAAATCCTATTCCTGTAGATCTACGCCAACTGGTAGTACCGCATACTCCATGAGCGCTGGAGGTAGTATGGTCGCTCCTAATGTTCCGGCAATACTAATTACACCGATTTGCCCTCACACATTATCATTCCGCCCAGCTGTCGTTCCAGATTGCAGTCGAATTACGATCCGGCTTCCGCCGGGAAAATGCACAACGGCTTCGGCGTCCTTCGACGGTTGGCCAAAATTTCCAGTTTCAATTTGATAGTGTGTAATTTAACAGACTCAATGTTAGGGTTGAAAAGAACCGAATTGCAAATTGGAGATGAAGTTAGAATTGCGATGAGCCCCATGTCTATTCCGACAATTAATGAGCATGGTTTCAATTTTGATTGGTTCCATTCTGTTGTCCAAAAGCTCCATTGGAATGTTAGGTCAGATCTTCGCACACCGGCGCCTTCGCCTTCATTGTAATATATTCGCCTTTATATTTTTACGTGGCCGGTGTATTTGTGCCGTATGGAATATCTGTCATGTTCGTGTCATTATTGAATTCGGAGGTCAATCTGCTACGGAAGACCGATACCGACCGGGTGAATAACTTCTCCGGTACCAGAAATTCGGAGGACTATTTCATTAACCAAAATGGTGCTCAGCGGCAATGCAGCAATTCTCTTGATCGTCATCGCTGTTAGTTCACAATATGTCACAGCAATGTCACCATATGGGCCAACAACATCTTCTAAAACGATATATGTCACTCCTACCCCAAGATCGGTATATATACCTCCTAATTCTTTACCACCGCCCACACCGGTTGTAAGAACGCTCCCTAGTCCGATTCCGTGTCCACCAGGACCAGGTCCAGCTCCAGTTCCAGGTCCAGCTCCAGTTCCAGGTCCAGTTCCACGATCGGTCCCCAATCCAGTCCCTTGCCCCGGCGGTCCACTTCCAAGAACCGTACCATCACCAGGTCCGGCTCCTTGCCCGCCGAATATTATTTCAAGGACGGTTGCCCCAGGGCCATACCCATCCACTTGCTGATATGGCTGGAAGTGCGATCAACTAATGTATTGCTAATACAAAGTGTTTTTGTTTGCTGTGCTCATCATAGCACCTTCTCCAGACTGATTGCAGTGACGACACTGTTGGAGAATATATTGCGCCACGGCGTTGTGGCATTTTGCGCAGTGCGAAGATTGCAGCGGGGGGGCTGCCCCGGTCAAATTTGGCCTGAGGAATACGGAATACCCAACTCTGGACTTTGAACCATTTGAAATATCAGACCGATAATCCTATCATGTCGGATACCGAGGTGCAATCTGACCCTGTTCAGGCCGAACACGCTCCCGTCAACAATAACAAGCGGTTCAGGAAGGAGAAACCTTGGGACCACGATGGCATTGATCACTGGAAAATGGATCCGGTCGACGCCAATGAACATGCGCTCCCGGCGCCTTTAGTCGAGAGCAGTTTCGCCACTCTGTAATTGCACGAGTTTGTTTTCTCGTGTGACCAGGCTGAGTGTTTATCGTTTAGATTCCCAAAGTACAGAGAAGCGTATCTGCGTCAAGTTTGGCCACAAGTCGTCCAAGCGTTGGATAAGTTTGGCTTGAAATGCGAATTGGATCTCGTTCAAGGTCTATGAATTTCGATTTCGAAACTCGATTTTCTTAGACGATTTGACAGGGTCTATGTGTGTTCTAACAACCCGCAAGACCTGGGATCCCTACAGCGTTATCAAAGCTCGCGATCTGATCAAGTTACTGGCCAGGTACGTCGGCTGAGTCGCCATCATCTATTCGCTACGCTAATCCCTGCATAGATCGGTACCACTAACTCAAGCCGTCAAGATCATGGACGATAACGTGTTCTGTGATGTGATCAAGATCGGAAACCTGGTCCGAAACAAGGAGAAACTCGTCAAACGTCGCCAGCGCATTCTCGGGCCCGAAGGCGCCACTTTGAAAGCGATTGAATTGTTGACCAAATGCTACGTGATGGTTCAAGGAAATACGGTCTCCGTTATGGGATCTGTAACTGGGCTCAAACAGGTTTCGTTGTCGAATGTTTTCCTCCCGGCTGTTGTCGCCGCCTTTGTTTACCGTGGTTTGATCGGCAGGTTCGAAGGCTGGTTGAGGACTGCATGAAGAATGTGCATCCGATATACAACATCAAGGCGCTGATGATCAAACGCGAACTGGAGAACGACCCCAAGCTCAAGGGCGAAATCTGGGACCGGTTCCTGCCCTCGTTCAAGAAGAAGAACGTGAAGCGAACCAAGAAGAAAATCGTGAAGAAGGAGTCAACGCCGTTCCCGCCTCCGCAAATGCCCAGGAAAATCGATCTGGAGATGGAAAGTGGGGAGTATTTCCTCACAAAAGCGGAAAAAACACGTCAGAAAAAGGCGAAAGACGCGGTGGCCAAAGAATCTGTCAAGGAAGCTAAAAAGGCGGAGAGGTCCAAGGAGTTCGTCGCTCCTCAGGAACCGGCCAGAAAGGCGTCGGCGGCGATGGATGCCATCCAGATCGACGCCCTCAAGGAGAAGTTCAAGCAGCGCGGCTCGGCCGCGAAATCGTCCACCGTTCGACCGGCGACTGATTATCTGACTGAATCCTCGTCGAAAAAGAAAGCCAAAACCCAATCATAAACAGCTCCTGTAAATATATTTCCCTAAACGTGGGTCGTCTCTTCCGATCATTGCTGCATTCGCTGTTCTTGTCGTGAACCTGTTGATTTTTTCGAGAGGATGATCAAGATTACTTTGGTGAAACACGCTGCGATCCTCATTCAACACGTTGGTTCACACGCAACCAACCTTATGAGTCGCTCGCAAGCAAACGATCATCATTCAAAAACGGTGATTGCCCTAATTGCAATCAGCGCGTCCTTTCACGATAAATGAACCCCATCTGAGTAAATCCCAAACAACCTATAAATTTTTAACAAACTGATCGTTGCCGTCGATTGCTTTTGTTCACCGATTTTGCTGTTGGGGTTTTTGTGAACGGTGAAGATCCAGCTGGATTCGGGGGCTGTGGTGAACCCAGGATGGTCAAACACGGGGCGATTGTTGTCGATTGTGGTACGGTTTCCCTATTACGCCATCGGCTACGATTGATCGGGGGTGGAGAGCGTACTTGGGTTTAACGAAACTAACACGGGAAGGGCGAGGGTGTGTGATGACGTCGTCCAAGACGCTGTGGAGTCTGGAGGCGATCCTGGGCCTGTGCCATCCGGACAGCCTGAAGGCGCCGGAAGCGGACCGATTCAGGTGGATCTGCCTCGAGGTCGAGCGGCTGAAAGAGGCCCAAGACCGGCAAGCGGATTCGATCCAGCGTTGGATAACGCGCCTGTTGGGTATCCTTGGCGTGTCGTCGCCCCATCCGTCCGACGATCTCGGCCAGAGCTTCGACGACGCCATGCGCGCCGTCTGCCAGATTCTCGGTGCGTTCCACAGCGAACGGTTCGGCGCAGTGCCGTCGTTGCCGTTGGCGAAAGAGCGATGGATCGCCCATGGTCACGATCTGATCGCGTCCCGGGCGGTGCCGTCTCCGTCCGCGATCGGCAATTCCACGAGCTGTTCTGGGAATATCGCCACAGAAACAGGGGGTGACGATCAATGGGGTCTTTCACCGAGTTTTTTCGGGGGTTCGATTGACGTGAACCAACAGCCCATCGCGTACGATATAACGGCGGAAGACGATGATGATGATCGTGGCGGACAACGGGTCGAGAACGCATTCGACAACTCGTTCATGGTGGATACGGTCGTTGATCGCGACGCCGATCAGGACCCGGACTGGGAGCAGTTCGTGCCTCTGGAGCTGCGACTACAGGAGGCGATCTCCCAGCTGCGCCACGTGCCAATGATGGCGCCAGACCAGCACCAGGCGATCCCGGTCGGGCGCGTTCTCCTGGCCGCCCATCTTCCCGGTGCCCACACGCCGCTCCTGAACTGGATTCGGACAGCGATCCCAGGATTGCGCCACGTCGACCCCGATCTGATCCGGCCCCGATTTCAGATCCCGTTGGGGCGCGTTCTGCCAACGCCACCGGGTCAGAATCCCGATCGGACATCGCCCGACGACGAAGGTAAAACACAGCGCGTGTTCGTTCGACGGAGCGGCGCCATTGAACTGGTGTCAATCAACACAGGATCGACCCAGGATCTGCTGAATCGAATCCGATCGGGGCGATTGTCGTTGCGATCGTCAACGCTGTCGCGAGCGTTGCCCCGTCAGAGCGGTGTCGACGCCCCACCACACACCGGATCGATCCTGAACCAGCTCAAGTTGACCACGAATAATCGCCGACACCAGATATCCAAGGGGCGAATTCGACCCCCGAAAATCCTCGTGAATCGGCCGCCGATTCCCGAAGGAATGTCCTCATCGCGCTGCGAATCGCCATTGAGAAATCCCATCAACAACGATCCACAATAAACCCAATTTATTACGAAATTCACAGATGTTGGTTGGTCGCGCGATCAAAGATCACACGATATCCAACGACGATGATCGAGGGAAATCTGTCACAGAACGTGTTGATCAGGTTCACACAGTATTACTGTAAATGATATCAAGATATGGGGAACGTTTGGGCGGTTATTGACAATCATTTGGCGAACAAGGGCGTTAGATCCCGATCTTTCGCCGGTCAGAATCAAAGTTGATCTCGAAATGTACCTCGCCATTTAAAGCCGAAGAAGACCAATACGGGAGGAGGGGATTAGCAGCTGGCCGACGATCGATGGTGAAACCGGTATTGGTAATGTCTCAATACCATCGAACAAAATCCAACGTCGATATTTGATTGGTAATGTCGGAAGATCTGCTCGAAAGGCCCCTGCTGTACAGCGTTAGACAATCAGCGTTGTCTGGAGATATGGGAACAACCAAACAAAAACAGAGTCCCGAAGATGTCATGGGCGAAAGCGCCATCAAAATGGCAAAATAATATCGATAATTCGATCAACAAAGGAGAAAGATTGGCGCTACAAAACTGCGCTGTCAGAAACAATATGCGCCACGGCGCAATTAATTTACATAACAGCGCACAATATACATTCATTGGTATGTCTCTGTGGCGCAGTATTTGCGGCCAGTGCAACCTAAGTTGCGCATATTTTGTTGATCACAATTGGTCATTTTAATTATTTGAATCGGTTCTGTCGGTGATCGTGATCGGTGATCTGAGATGACGACGGCGCATAAGCCAACCTACCATCCTGCCGTTGGCAGTGCCAATCAGGGCGGGTATCGGTATCGTACGGCGCGGCTGCAGTTCTCGTCGAAGGACATGCCCGGCCAGACCAAGCTGAAATATCGCCAGGTCGGGCAGAACAGCGTCGAGGAGATGATGGAGCGGGATCTGCAGGCGGAGTTAGAGCAGCGGGAGTCGCTGCTCGCAGAGGAAGTCGCACACGAGAAGAAACGACAAGGGTTCATTGAGGCGCCGGTATCAGATGTCCCGCCCCTCCCAATCGAGGCGCCCAAACCGCAGATTGACGATTATGACGACGCTGATGATAGCGATAGCAGCTCAAATAGTGGATCGAGCAGCGACGACGACGATGAGGACGATGATGAAGCGGAATTGCTGGCGGAATTGGAAAGGATCAAGGCGGAACGCGAGGCGGAGCGCCTGAGGAAGGAGATTGAATTTCAGGAAGACGAGAAGGCACAATCCGATTCGACAATATTGCGAGGGAATCCGTTGCTCCAAGAAGGCCTTGGCGTCGGAGGTGGATTTACCGTGAAGAGGCGCTGGGACGACGATGTCGTGTTCAAGAACCAGGCGGCGGATGCGCCATTAGTCAAGAAACGCTTCATCAACGACACGATCAGGAACGATTTTCACGTTCGTTTCCTCCATAGGTATATTCAATAAGTGTTTTCGAACGATATTCCCCCCCACCGAGTCAATTTGTCTGCCGTCTGTTGTCGCCATCTCGTATTCGCCCAAGAGTGTAGCGTTCTGGGGCCCAGATCAAACTATCGTACCCTGCCAATGCTGTGTATATCGCCGCCCCCTTTGAACACATCATGTGCTGCTGTTGCTGTGGCGGCGGCGGTGCCAAAGTCACATTCGAGCTAACCGATGTCCTTCGTGATCTCGCCGAAGAGATGCACCTGACCGACGCCGAATTGCGCCGCCTCTTCCACCGCTTCTGCAAAATGGACTCGTCGAAGAAGGGCGCCGTTTCCAAGGACGATCTGTTGTCCCATCTGGCTCTGCGCCATTGCCGCTTCCTCGAGATGGTGTTCGACGATATCGATAGCGACGGCGACAATCATTGGAACTTCGTTGAGTGGATGATCGCCTTGGCCCGGATCAACCTCCTCACCCACGATCGTCTCTGCGAGTACATGTTCTCCTTGTTCGACGCCAACGACACGGGCTACATCGATGGCGAAAATCTCCGGCTGCTGGTCGAGACCGCCCATGGACCGGAATCAATGTCTCCGATGGACGCCGACGCCGCCATCGAACTCTACGACGAGAAGCACGACGATCGCCTGGACATGATCGAGTTCAGGAACGCGCTCCGTTATTACCCGGTCCTGGTTTGGCCCATTTTCGAGTTCCAGATCCACCTTGAGACGGCGGTTCTGGGCGTGAAGTTCTGGCAAGATGTTTTCCTGAGGGTCCACCCCGAGCTGGAGAATCACTTCTTCGAGGAGAACGGGGCCAAACTCAGGGACGATCTGGACGAGGCGGCCAAAAAAGTCAAGGAGACGATTTCGACCTGTGTCCCGTGGTTTCGCCAACGCCATTCGATGGCGCGCGCGCCGGAACTCAACCTGCAGAAACACAATCTGGAGCAGATGAAGATCAAGGTGCGATCGCCCGGGGCAACACACACACACACACACACACCATCGGGGATCTGATATCGGGACGATGCTGTGTATTAGGACGATGTCGCCAAAGCCGGGATCGTGTTCGACGGATTGGAAGCGGTCGGCGACCACGCCGTCGACCAGCACGACTCGCAGGAGGAGATCGAGGAACTCACCGATCACGAAGACTTCGACGTGTCGATGTGCGGTTGCCCTAAACGCTCTTATCATCGTCGATCGTTTTTTGACGCTCGCCTGTTCACAGGTATTTCCCAAAGAATGGCCCGGCCAGCTCTTATTCATAGCGCCGCCCCCGAATGTTCGCGCCGCCCCCGAATGTTCGCGCCGCCGATAACACCCCCGTCGATATATCTAATACATTAACTGCCAAGTCCCCTCAATTTGGGGTACACTGGATCACGATCTGACACAACCGATAGTCGATGAACCCATAGGAGCAAATGTCGTCGCCGTCGTATGAGAAGGCGGTCGCCGAGAAAATGTCGCGGGTGCAGCGGCGAACGATCGCCGCCATTCAACGCACGGACGCGATCGCCGAGGATTTCGCCCTGGACCCCGACCCGGACGCGATCGCCACCCTGGAGTCGTTCGACCCGTTGTCGTTGGCCAACGCCAAGCGCCTGAACTCGATCAGCCTCCACATTCAGAACACGAAAACGTTCCAGATCAAGCTGGCCAACGACATCACCGACGAGCTCAGTAAGTCGTCGGACGACGACGACCCCGACGAGAAAAACGCCTTCGTCGAATCGCATTTACTGGTCGGGAACCTGAACGACACCATTCTACGTAGCCGACGATTGCCCAATCTCTACAACCGGATCGAGGCCAGCCCGAACGCGTTCATCTCGACGTTCATGAGCGCCGGCATCGGGGCCATCATCGGCCTGACGCCCGACGCCTCCAACACGCTCGTCTTCTCGACCGTGAACCTGTTCCGCGAGGAGGCGATGATGAAGCAGATCCTGGACCCGGCGTTGCGCCATGAGCTGGGCGGGATCGGCGACTCGGCCGACCTGTTCAGGAAGAACAGCCACGCCACACGCCTCCTGACGCTGTGTTCGAAGGCGTTCGGCCAGAACATCGTGTCGCTGTCGGTGACGCCGATCGTGCGCGCCATCGTCGCCGCCGACGCGTCGTTCGAGATCGACCCGGTCCTGGAGAAGGACCCGAGAGTTCGCGCCCAGAACCTGACGCGATTGTGCGAATCGGGTCTCGATCTGCTGCGCGATGTGATCGCCGATGTTCCCGCCACCTTCTCAATGATGTGCAAAATCGTCAATTCGGCGATCGAAGTCGGTGATCCGTTTTCACGATGTTTTCGATCTGGAAATTATTGTCCGAAAAACGGATTCGATTTTTCATTCGTTTTGGTTTCGTTTTTTGAGTGTCGTTGCTGGTGCTCAATGGATTTGGTTCAGGCGAAATTCCCATCGTGCGGATGGATCGGGATATCGAACCTGCTGTTCCTGCGGTTCGTGTGTCCGGCGATCGCCTGCCCGATCGGGGTCAAGAACCTGACGCCCAAGGCCAAACGGAACCTGGTCCTGCTGACGAAGCTGGTCCAGTCGGCGGCCAGCCTGCACGAGTTCGGCGACAAGGAGGCGTTCATGCAGGACGCGAACCCGCTGATCGTGCAGGTGATCCCGCAGCTCAAGGCGTTCTACGCCATGTTCATCGACCAGAACCCGTCCCACACCCGATCCCGCTCCGACGTCAAGCGCCTGTCGCGCCGGTTCAACGCCCCGATCCGCTCCTACATCATCACCAGGAAGATCTCGTCGCTGGCGCGGATCGCCGAATACCTCGAGCTGCTGAGCAACTACCCGGACGCCATGGCGCTACTGGCCGACGCCCTGCGCGGCCACGTGCGCCACGAGCGCCATCGGCGGTTCCTGGTCCTGTCGCCCCTGCACGAGTCGCTGTTCGTCTACAAAGAGCGGAAGAGCGAGCAGCAAGGCGATCGGCTGGCGATGCCGTTGGCGCAATACCCCATCGAGAAGGTCGACCGAGTGAAGATCGTGGGCGACGACGCCCTGGAGCTGGCGTTGGTCGAGCCGGGCGCCCCGATCCGGTTCGTGTTCGAGGACGCGGGCCCCGTCATCAAGGTCTGGGAAGACCGGATCGAGGAGATGCGATTGCTGGTCCGGCAGATGCAGTTCGTCATGGATCACGAGGCGTCCAGCCCGTTCATCACGATCGAACCCGGTCCCGATCGTTAGACTCCAATACACAACCACGACACAGGAACATGATCGATAATGTATATTTTCGCTAACAACAGCCGACGTTGGGGACGACGATCGATTGGGGTCATTTCTCGTCGTGGTCGATCGGCGCCGTCTCCACCGATTTCTGGGTGGTCGGGCGGACGCGGGCGATCGCCCGACGAATGGCCGGGAACTGGACGATCGTCGGCAGTGGTTCCTCGATCGCCAATCTGGCCCAGAACCCCAGCCATTCCGACTGGACCCAGAACCGATCAGATTCCCCCAAAAAACCCAAAACCAGAATCGGTTTTACCATTGTCAGAACGCGATTTTCCACATAATCGGGAATAAACGCGTATAGAATGTCTTCAACGATGTCTTCCGCTTCCTGTCGACATCGTCGTGTGATGGCGTGTTCGGCGATACAGGTCGAAAACGGCGACTCACCTCGCTGTTGTCGACGTCGAGAACGGCTTCAGTCGCCTTGATGAGATGGGCCACGGTCGGGGCGTCCAGGGCCTGGATCGAGTAGTAGATCTTGCACCATTCGGTCTTGATCTGTTCGTCCAAGGGCCAGATCCCCAGGACCACGTTCATCATCGCCACGTCCTCCACCCGGATCTTCGACCTCAGGTACATTCGCCGGAAGAAGTCGAGCCAGTCGGGCAAGACGATGAACTCGTCTTCGTCCTTCCCCACGCTCAGATCGTTATACAACGACGCCGCTAATCCCTCAAGTTCACACCCGATCGAATTAAACTGAACCGGAAACAAAACAACAACAAGTTTTTTCGGCGAAATTCGAGATTGTTTGAAAAACGACAGATTACGTCTTTCATGGCCCGACGAATATCGGCTTTGGTCAGATGAGGTCGTCCGCCTTTCAGCTTCGTGAACGTCTCGGAGACCATTTTCTGGATCAGATCGCGATCGTCATCCATTGGCTGGCGGGACCCTAGGTCGAATGGGATCGGTGGGTGAACGATCGCGTGCCCACCCCAGCAATGCGATAATCGCCGAAACCCGCCAGCGCCATGATCTCGACACACCAACCACACACAACGCGACACCCGTTGTTCAGGTCGGAGATCGACATTGGCGATCGAGAATTGTTCCGGAGTTATTGATGGAGATCGCGTCCGATCGCGATTCGGAGATCAACCAGGTCGATGAGACGATCCGGGTGGAGATGGCGATCGATGGCGATGGCGAATACGGTTTCACGATGCGGGTGTCGTCCATGACGGACGTTGCCCGATCCGGTTTGCAGGTCTGGCCCTGTTCCCAGCTCGTCGTCGACTGGATCGTGGCCCGGATCGGCCTCGCCGACCTTCGCCGCCGGACGATATTGGAGATCGGGTCGGGTCCCGGATTGGTGGCGGTCGCGATCGGCCCGTTCACCCGACGGTTCATCGCCAGCGATCATGACGACGCCGTTCGGCGATTGTGCACCGACAACATTCGCCAGAACGCGGTCGCGTCGGACCAGATCTCGGTCGTTGATCTGGACGTGTTCGAGCCGGATCTGGCGCTACTCCAGGGCGAGATCGATTACGTGATCGCGTGTGATATGATATTCGACTGCGCGTTGACGTCGGCGCTGGTGTCATTGGTGAAGCTGGTTCTGGAGACATCGCCGACTACACGCGTCATAATGGCGAACGAATCGCGATTGAATTTCCTGATATCGACAATGAGTGTGGGCGATTGCGCCATGGACTGGTTCGACGAGTGTCTGAGCAGGTCGGGGCTGAAGCTGGTGATGTTCGATCCCGATCGGATCCCGACGTGTCTCTCTATACCCAGATCATCGTCATCGATCGTATTCGAATTAATTCCATCACACCCCGATTGAACCGATCGTTTCTTCAAGACGATTTCGTTGTTCTAATTTTGTTCAAAATATCTCCCATATTCGTGTCGTTTCATTCCCATTTCATTGATCGCCATAACTCAGCAATAATATGATGCCAGCGACGCGCCATCTGATCGGATTTATGATTGTTGAACGGCGGTCCTGATCTGATCATGGTCGTTCGTTGCGGGCAATATATATTCCCGTTTTTACGATTGGCAAAATTGTTCTTCGAGTCCAACGCGATCGAAATTCTATTTCTAGGGTGTCGCCCGTTGCCCCAAAAACGTTTGATTGACAGAATCGGCGAGTCGCTGCTGTTTTTGCTCCGTTTCAATGACCTTTCTTGAAAATCCTCAGAACGGGCTGTTTTGGTCGTTTGTCGTTATTTCGTTGAATTTGTCCAGGCTGTTCCCCCCCATATCCATGGGCCTGTAGTCGTTATGGGTCGATGGGCCCCTCCTCGCCTTTGTTGAAAAATCTTGAAGAGGTCTGGCGTTGGAGGTGGCGCTTGGGGAGAAGACCCATTGGATGAATTACGAGGGCGACGCATCACTGAGGCTTGATACGACGGGAAACGGTCTAGCCAAGCTCAGCGGGCGCACGACAGCGACCAGAAGGGCCGATCGCATCAGTTTTCGTGGTCCTTGAACAGTTCAGGAACAATTCTCCAATGAAAAGACGCATCATTCTCTGGGGATATCAATGTTCTAAGCGACGGACGTTCACATCAGATACAGAATCGATTCAAAAACAATGGAGAGGACAAAAAACAATCGATGAGGGCGGCGCCTTAGCTCTGAATATTCAATGTAAAAACCGTGGATCAAGTTTTGAACAATTCGATCAACTTTGTACTGTATTAAAAATTCGTGAAGTTCAGTGCTCAGTCTGAAACGAACAAAATGAATGGAGAGTGCGGTATTCGAAACCGCGACCTTGTCGTTGCAAACGACACGTGATGACCAACTACACTAACCCCCCAATGTTGTCGATCTTTTCGTCGTTATTCACTAAACTATTGTTGACTCTTCATGACTCTATTGAGCCAATAAATCCCGACATTCCTCTTCCATTCCATTATTTTCCGCGCACACGTTGACGACTGGCGTCGGGACGGTGCGCCTTCGCCGGGTGGATGGTGATGGGGCTGGCGAGGGGAGAACCGAATGGGCTGCCTGACGCTTCGGGGACGTCGACCGAAACGGTTGCAAC